>VSWD01000014.1:8556498-8701504 GCA_033119305.1 Pinctada imbricata | reverse complement strand
TATAGACATACATGTATATATAACATTGTACATATATTACATATGACTCAAAGTTCAGTAAAATCAGGCTCATAAAAACGAACGACAATTTAAGAATATGCGCGGATCCAGAAAAGTGTACCCGGGGTCATGGACCCCTGTAATTTGTCAAAAGATAAGGAACACATCAGGCAGCTGTATGTCAAAGTGGATACACTCAGGTCCAAAAATAAATACATAACACAAACACGACATGTAGATTTTCATATAAAATTCATGTTAAATTACGACATACATGTACACAATGCATGGAACTTATACCCCCAGCCCCCCTTTTCCCCTTATACCGCTCAACAGAGATTTTTTAAAACCAGATTTAACTACATGCACCTTTGGATTGACTAATTGTACGGTTTATACATACTACGGATATTTGAATAAACATGATAAGATTAATGAGATACTGCTATATATGATGTATTGAATACGACAACTGATTTCTTTTGACGAGCGTAAACACTGTATTTTGTACTTATGAAATAAATGTGTACAACAAAGCGGTAATCATAGACTAAATAAATTAAACATAAATTACTCGGCACCTTGTCGGTTTCTCCTACAAAAATGGATAGTAATCCAAAAGGCACCAAGTCTGACAATTTATCATTAGGACATTTCTTGTTATTTTCTGTTTTGCGTCCTCGATCGTGCTGGTAGGTTTTGAGCCCGAAGTCATTTTTTTTTCAAAAATAAATAAATAAATAAATAAAATAAATAAATAAATATTGTCATTTGCAAATTAAATGTGTTTTCCAAAAAAATAATTTAAAAGAGAAACTGTTTAATCCGTCATATTTCATGTAAAAATATAAAGGTGCTTCAATTATTCAAGATACTGCATGTATACATTGTATCTGTCTAACTATGTTGACTAAAATCTCTTAATAATCAATTGAAACAAGTTTCTGTCAGATTTCACACACAGTCATATATATTTATATTAATATGAAATTGTAATTTTTCTTTCTTTCTTTTTTTTTTTTTTTTTTTTTTTTTTTTTTGCTTGTTTGTTTTCCTTCCTGACTGGCTGGTTTCCAAAGGACTCCAAACAAAATGAAAATGCTACCTAATATACATCATAGTAATACTGAATTTTCTCAATCGATGGGGGGCATGTACATGGTTAAATCTTTTATCAAAAAGTAAAAAATCAGTCGATAAAGGTTGGAAGTGCCAAAAGTGGCACATGCTCACAAACTACTAGTAAAATAAAAGAATTCAAAATTTCGAGTTTTACATATTTTACACGTTCGACTGAAAAAGTCAAGGCCAATGAAAAAGAATCTTCCATACAGGAATCGTGACATCATCTCAGCTAGTACACGTACTTTTAAACTTCAAAGTACAAAATTATGCTTTATTATTACTGCTATAAAACAAAAGTTCAAAAGTTCGGCCATAGTAAATAAATATTTTGTTTTACGTCCGCTGGAAGGTACCTTTTTGGAGAATTGTTCAGAAATAAAACACGCACAAACATCAGTCTCTCTGTTTTGCAATCCAGAAATATTCAAAACTTTATTTTAAATTTTGAGTACTATAGAACATTAAAGGTACAAATAGTCTAACAGAGATTAAACTGTCAATAATGAAGTTTTACCGTAAATAGCTTTTAAGTACTACCATTTGAACATCTATATATTACTTACATAAAATATCTATCACATTTTTGTTTTATAGACGTTTTTACTCTCTGGTACACACGGTTTCGGTAAACTTCGGAAATTGTTATTTGCATATACAGTATGTAGAAATATGTCGCGTTTACTTGGTCAAAGTGAACACGCTACCACGATCAGCTTGAATGAACTTCACATAGTGGGATTACTATGAAACATGTAGTAAACCATGTATACAGTCTTTTTGAAATTCTACCCAAAAAAACTAACTTACTAATATTTCATTAATTGCAAATACAAGAGTGATATCATGTATAGATATCATGTTCCATTCAAATCATCATTTTGAAGGTGGATAATCGAACACTTTCAAATGACTAACAATGTGTAATAGTGTATGACGGCTTGAATGGGAGGCAGGTGTAGTCTGCTATACACATGTGCGTCTGTTTACCAAATCCTGAATGAAAATTAACCTTTATTTAGTTATGATTTTTTGTTCGTTTTTTAATATTTGATTTAGACTGCGAATATATATATTATATATACACATATCAAAATAACTGTGGATATATACACGTCAAATTTATATATATATACTTCTCATAGATAAAAATAAACGAGAACTATACATGTACATGTACACTGTATATGTCTTTATAATTTTCCCTAAGACTTGTCTAGTGATGTAACGATTATCGCCGACAATCGATTGTCGGTCGCTGAATGGCCAGCGATGTTACTAATCGATGTTGAAAATCAAACTCGATTGTCGCCGACATCGCCGATTTCCGAATTTTCCGTATTTTTTTTGTCCGTTTCGGTATTTTGGATTTAGAAATCGCGCAATGCGAAAGTCATTGACGGATGCAAGTGCAGGTTACATGACCCTCCCGAGGACAAAAATAACAATAACACCTTCAAAAACTTATATTCCTCCCTTGATTACTTTGATAATTGAATTGATATTGTGGTTCAAACACCAAATTTCCTAATTTCCTCTGTCCCGAACCCTATTTAACACAGGCGTTTCGTGGACTACGTTCTAACTTTATTGCATCAAGTTATTTTTCAATTTCTATCAATCGACTTGACTTGACTTTAACATTTATATCAAACATTTATAAATATATAATATATAATACATAATAAATGAAATGTAATCGGGGGGGGGGGGGGGGGGGGGGGGGGGTAATCATGGCATGTTGTCATATGAAAATTAATTTGTCTCATCAGTGATGTTCATAACCTTGTAGAGGCAATGTAAAGGTGTAAAATAAACTCTTTAAGATGATGTACACAAAGTAGAACACTCAAATTTAATTATTTGGTCCTAATTTCAATTAATTATGATTGGAATACAAAGCATGTGGAGAAATGATGCCGCTTCTCTCAGTCACGTGACGTAGTTCGGCGAAACTCCAGTTCGTAGATTTTCTCCGTTAAATCTTCGTTTTATTTAATTTCTGTTATTCATATTATTTTCAATTTGTTATGTAACGATGATTCATGACCTATTTTCAATTCTATAGGAAAACATAATGATTTTATACTAGAAAAAAAGAGGAAATTTCGTAGAAAGAGGGAATTTTTAAAATACGTGGGAACCGCCAAAATCAGTTATCCGAAAAAATGAAGATACCTGACTTCATATATTTGTTATAAACTTTCAGTCGAGATGCCCGGAACATGAATTATAACACTAGAAACCTAAGAAAAAGGACATTGAAGTTGCCAAAACTCGCCAAATCATGCTGTATTCTTATGAAATTATAGTACAGCCTATGGGCGGAATCTTACTAATTTTCAACTCGTGTGGGAACCGCGAATTTATCACGGAAAATAAAGTTTTTTACATCAAATTCTTCAGAAAATAGCGGAGTATCATATCCGATGCCCGGAAGCCGTTTAACAATCTTCGTTACAGTGATGCCCATATACGACAATAGTAATTTCAAATCTGGCTGCGAGCCATGACGTGACGTCAGAGTGGCATTATTTCTCCGTATGGATAGATACAAAGATAGGAATACTTCGAATTTTTCGATTATAATCGATTATTAATCGATTATGCCCTTCCGATTATTTCCGATTATCGATTATGATTTAATTTCCGATTGCCCAACACTAGACTTGTCAGAGTTTTAATTTCACGGTCGTCATCTAAGCTAGGTCTTTTATAACTTTCCAATACCAAATCAATACTATTTGTTCATTACATTTCTCCTTTCAGATTTCGATAACAACCGATTGTCGATTAATTCTCGTCCCACGTGTTATCCGTCAGCCACGTTGAATACTAGCCTTATGCAAATAAGTGCTTACATGTACACGTGTTCGCAATCGGTCTACTACGGAGAAAAGTAGGTTATATTAGGGTACCCATTTTTTAAGCAATAATTGACCATAGCTCGGTAGTGAGGGCATATTGTAACCAGCCAGTTTCTAATTTCTAAGCATGATAGACTCGTTTGCGTTAAAATTTTGACAAAAATAGTTGATTCACGGTTTGATCTTGACGAGACCTTTTGTACCTTTAAGAATCCACCTCAATAAATGACTTATACTTATTATTTGTGAGAAAAAAATTATCATCATCAAGCCGTCGATTTTTTTACCCAATTATCCCTCTATTTCTATAATTCTTTATCGGACTTTTCTAGTAAAAATGCATGTGTGTATGTTTTCTTGACTGACGGGAGGGTACCTTTCAGAAAATCTTTGGTACGTAAAACAAAATATTGAACTACTATGGCCTTTAAAAATAGATATTGTAACATTACATGTATGACCATACAACATTATAATAGCACTCATAATGCCCATGTATCTAAACATATAAATTGCACACTTCTCTCAATTACACAATCATCAACATGCTCAATGGAAAAAGAAAATATAATGTATGCATATGTATGTATAATATAATAGAGAGACAACATCTAATATAAATTCAAATAATATAAAATTTCATCAAAATTCAATGTCATAGATAAAATAAAAACTTTAAGGATTAATTTACAACATTAATAATAAAAAAAAATTATTTATAGAATTTGTTTTTCTGGTAAAGACACGTTTATTAACACATACTTGTATTTGTTAATAAACGTTTCTTTACCAGAAAAACAAATTCTATAAATAATCTTTTTTTTCCCTATTCATTCATTCATTCAAAAAAAAAAAAAAACAATGCCGATTTTTCACATTTTACTTTATTATAATTTTCTCAAAACCATATAGGCTGGAAAACCTCCTTAAGGTAGAGCATCCCTCAGGTCTCTGATGCTCATATTTCCTAAATAAATTTAACAACTTTTACAATATTTTCATTTCCATATAATTATTAAAAGCTTACCATGGATATACAAACAAAATATTAACATGATTAAACCGTTTGAACTTTAGCATTAGACCCTATGGGAAAAAATAAGAAAAATCCCTTTTTAAAGCTATAAAGGATTCTTTTCAAAAAACCATATTAGTTTGATCACCTGAACAATATTCTAAAGAGAAAAATAGGGTATCCAGGCAAAAATTTCCCAGCAATTCCGACCCGAGGGATACTGTCACTCTACTTTAAGCTTTTAATGATAGATGTATGTACGTGCGTAATCATTGCAGTGTAAACCTTTTGAAACAGAACAAAAATATTTCAAATATTTGGGATGAAATTTCATGATTTCCAAAGGAATGAGATTGAATCTAAGCCGATAATCATTCTTTGTTCATTCATAGTAAAGTGACAATAAATAAATTTAACGGGAATTCGCATGATTAAGGCATGTACAAATGTTCTTAGATGAAAAAGGGATGAGGATAGAAGGGATCATCCCCCGGATGTTTGAAATTTGCGCCAAATTCAGATTAACTATTACAAAATCTCTGGACCCACTAATCACAGGTGCTTGCATTGAAAACAACTTTAATCATTGTAACTTCTACCCCGCCATCTTCCCAACTGTCATCTCCTTACTGCCATGATTATCAAACTAATAATGGAAGAACGATGAAAATATAACCTGAGGAGGGAGGGGGGTTACACTCATATTTACAAGCATCTGTGTCAGTGTCACTGGTCTTAGGGCTCATCCCCCCCCCTTTCCACACAGTGGCGGATCCAGCGCCCCAATTGCCGGGGGGTCGAGGGGCGAATTTTGGCGATTTTTACTGAAAATCGGCCAATATATATGGATTTTTGGAAAATTTTGGGTAAGTGCCAGGGGGGGGGGGGGGGGGGCGGACGCTCACTCCGCACCCCCCCCCCCCCTGAATCCGCCACTGCCACATATGAAGAGAAAATATATTACATGGACAAAATGAATACAGATGTACTTATACCTAAAGCGTCCCTCTATGAGGGATTGTGACTTTGTGACTTAGTATATATCTTGATATAATGATTTATTATGCTTTCGAAGCATTACTAATAAATGGACGATTAAATGCCTCATGGACTGCAAAGTCTAATGCTCATGGATTAGGTCACAGCTGGTTTTTATCTGAAAAAAAAAAAAGAAAAAAAATGACATGTACACAATCTGCATATATATTTCAAAGGTCTCGTTGCTACAATTTTCCCTACTGATCACGTCATTATAATACTTTTATCTGACTCTGAACAGCCCCCTCCCCTCCCCCAGGGTTCAGACTGGGACCACCCCTTTGAAAAGAAAAAAAAAATGTCATGTGAACGCGAAACAAATTTATTGCGCAACAAATTTACGTTGATTGCGCAATAAAGTCTTCGTGAAAATGAGACATTAAAGTAGACTCGATTTATTTAAATAACAGCTATCCAACTTATATCTCTATTTTTATAAGGATGGTCGTGCAAATCTATCATTAACGTTATTATAATCGCGTACAACGTAATTTTAACAATGACCATGATGACCGTTCAGTGTAATTTTAATTATGACCGTAGTGTTATATTTTAACGATGACCGTAGTGTACGTTATTTTAACGATGACAATACAGTACAATTTTAACGATGACCGTTCAGTGTAATTTTAACGATGACCTTAACGATGACCGTACGGTGTAATTTTATTGATGACCTTACAGTGTAATTTTTAAGATGACCTTAATACAGTGTAATTTTAACGATGACCGTACAGTGTAATTTTCAACACGACCGTACTGTTATTTTACAGTTTAAATTATAGAATAAGTTTAAGAACAGCGCATACAGTATTAATTTTACCTTCAACGTGCTCAACAATCTCTTCATGGTTTGTGAGTATCGCCAGTTCCACATCATTCGATTTAACTGCTGTGTCACGTGACTTTAATTCCTCTGTGTCGTCATGGTGATCGTCTCGGCCCTCCTTAACGACCGATAACTGTACGGAATGATTTGGCGCCACTTTTAGCCAGAACGAGGCTGTCGGATCCTCAGCAGACGTGTCAGATGAAGCGTCATCATCGAGTCGTTCCACATCAAAATCAACGATTTCCCAATATTCACTAAAATCGTAAATAAGTGCGTCTAGCTTATTCTGAAAGTTGAAATCGTCTGTGTCTAAAGATAATTCCGGGGGAGGCCGAGTGAAGAAACGATTAATGAGTAAGGGTAGTAATCCCCACGATAACGTCATAAGGAGACCGCTAGCGCTGTTAGCGGCGAGTCCACCGTATGCATTCAATGTAAAAACGACGAAAGCTAAGAAAAATACGATGATCAGTACGCGTCTAGCGGCGTCAAAGAGACTCTTAGCAAAGTCACCAGGACATCCGTAATAATCCATGTAACAGGCTTCAAAGAAAAACTTTTCTGACAAAAATATCTTATCGTCGTCATCGAGAAACTGTATGACGCTTCTTGAGTTCCATACGATTCTGTTACGACTTGAAATGGCGATATTATCCCACAGATCTAGGCTTTTCACCTCTGTGCTGTCGTCGAATTCAATGGGAACCGTAAAGGCAGTATTGGGTTGTGCTATTTTAGGTATTCTGGCGATTTTCTTTATCTTCTCCTGTAGACGCGCTAGAAGTGCTGTTTGCAATTTTTCGTGAAAAACTGCGTATCTTTTCTCAACGTCCAGAAACGTATCGTACGCATTTAGAACGATAAGGAGCGTGAACGTTGTGTATCTAAACGTTTCATTTGCCGTTACTATGGCACCGGCCAATGTATACGCCAAAATATTGACCAATAGGGATATGAGCGCGAAAATGAAGAAATGTGCGATAAATAAGATGAGTATCAAGCACAGATAGACGATGCATCTTTTCGCGGATTTTCTCGTGCTTGTTCGTAAGGCCCTGGTACGACATATCTTTACTATATCTATAATAAACAGTTTCAAAAGTCTGAAGAAAATGTTGATAGTTGGCGCGTTGCCTATCAAAACGAGAAGAATCGTGATTGGACAAATAGTCACGATCCATATCGGCCACAGAAGTAAAGCTATGAGTCCGTAGTTTCGGAGAACCTTGAATGGCAAGAACAGTGTTACGTAAACGTTGCTGGATTTTATCACGCCTTTATCCCACCGGTCTTTTGCGTCACGAAGAGTTTTGCGTATTCTCTTCCCGACGTAATCTTTCTCTTCTCTGTCGTTCTGGAGAATTATGGCGATAATGATGATGCAAATGACGTAAATAACCATCCATGCAATACTCAGGATTGGTATTGTATTTCTGACAAAACGGAGAAGGTTGAAAGCGTAAAATGGCGGACTGTAGATAAGCCTCATATCCTGTGCGTATTGTCCTCGTCTTCCTTCCGGTAGGTTACTGTCCAGAACGTAAATAAGTATCCAAGGAACCGAGAATATAACAGCGGACAGAATAAACATAATTACTTGAAGAATCGTGCTCCATTTCGGGAAACTAGGGTTGTAAAATCGGTTTTCAGGGTTACAAATCGGTAACTCGCAACATATCTTTACGTTGAAATCCTGGTCTTCTTTCTCGATTACAACTGACTTGCCGTCGGCAGTGTCCATCACTTCGTTTAGTTGACGTAATCGGACGGGAGGGCTTGAGTGACCACGATAAGCGTAACAGTTGCACTTGATTAGTCTCTGGTACAAAAATATAAAGAAACCAATCGGTAGATAACTCTTGGAAACAAGCCTACTGTCTTGCGCGCGAAACCAGACCCCTTTCACTCGGTATCGGTCGTTCTTGACGACGTCCTGCAAACTTGACATGGTGGAAGTAGCACGTGACATCGGCCTCTTCAATGATTCAAATTCCAACTCTGCGTCAGTCGGTACGTCTCCGTCGGTACCGTCCGTCACGCGGAATGTGGAAAATTTATCAAAGTTATATAGAAATACTTTATAACCATGTTTATCTTTGTATAAATACTCAGGTACCAAGTTAGCAATGTACAAGAAAGCTATGAAGTTCAGGATGGCAATACAGTAGAAGAAAAAATACTGCCAGCTGTCAGAGTAGATATTTGCACACTTACTCACACTAGTGCAACACAATAACTCAAAACTCACAATTTTCCCATCGACTATGGCTTTCTCTGAACAAACGTGGGTGTTGGCGGGCATGGCGCTAGTGGTTTCACTTCCGTTTCCGGCGATCTGCGAGTCTGCCGGTCCTAATCCCGCAAATAGAAAATTTATGACAGTTTGATTAAATTGTGTCTCATTTATGTTTTTTAAACAGAACTTCGGCTCACCTACTATTGGAATCTCTATATTTCTTATTCCGAGACTGAAAAATCCCAAGGAATAAAATTCGATATCCGGATGTGACGTCATGATATATCTACCTGTCTCTTTCGTAGCTATCTGCCATGCTGCCGGGTCGTAATTAACCCATTCTCGATAATTTGGAACATCATCACTTTCAAATCGAAATTTTACACGAATAAGTCGCGTTGTCTCCGCAGATACGAGTTTATTAAATTTGCTTTTATCATCTTCAAACTTTGGTCGGATCTTGCACTCGCTTTTCACTGAATCCAAACAAAATACCAAAAGAATCCAGATTAAGGAAAACGCTTTTATTGACAGTATTGTATAAGGCATTTTGCTGTTTACCAACGCACTTTCACTTTCTACATGTATGTACTACAGCCTCACATGTACGGTCCGGATCCGCTCACCGACCGTGTTATATCGCTATAATATTTTCTGGGACACAGTCCGCTCTGTTCAAAACTAGTTCACTGTTTTCACGTGTGTTTCCACCTATTGCACTTCGAAAATATTATAAATACTCTACACTTACACATACTTTCTACACGACAAAATGGATGCGATAAAGAGCAAATTGATATTTAGGGGTCGTATCAAAACAATTCAGACGCATACATTTTCATTTTATTACACATTATTAATATTCTTTCAGCCAAAACATGCTTATGGTTTATCAATTGTGTTTTATGATGCTACAAATTGTATAAATGAAACTAAGCGAATCTTTAAAGATACATTGTAATTATTCCATTGTCTTCTAATTCGGTTCAGTATACGTTTCTATCCGATATCATTTTTTGCGAGACCATGCGAAAATAACTTACTAGAATACTAGTAAATGACTATTACATAAAAGTAAGAAAAATGTTTTTGTATGTATAAACATAAATGACTAAACGATCAATAAACTTCCCCATCGTGAGTTCAGTCAAGTGTAACTTATAATGCTTGGGGGAATGGAAAGGGTTCTTGACGCTTAAATGACGCTTAAATGTTATTTGCAATTGTATTCTAAGATTATTATATAACTACAGACATTAAGCTTAGCCGCTACACTCCCCCTCCCCCTTACTTATTGTCAGATTCAAAAGATCAATAAAGACGAGGTTTACTCGTAAAAAAAATCTTTCTAAAGGTTATTTCCCTTTTTATATCAAATTCTTCACGTAACTGTAAACATGCTCAATCATCTAAATACACTTTACATCAGTAAAAAAATCTTAAATTTACGAAACTTAGTACGTACATAAGATTTACATTATTTGTTTCATTAAACAACAAAATAATTTAAACCAGTCACAAAATAAAAAAATGTTGTCAAAATTTAAAAAAATATCAAAACACCAAAAATTTTTCAAAAATTGTTTGAACTACACAGTTTTTCATGCCATAATAAAGCATACTTACCTGGTGCAGGGGATACCGTGATCAGCAAGGCGGTTCCCCCAGGTCGAGGCCTTTCCATTGCACTCCGGATTGGCTGACGCCTGCGATAACCCCAAATGCGGGTTACTCGGGCACGTAATTTTTTAGTGTGGGGATCTGCGTTCGCGCTAATCCCCGAATATCAATTAAAGAACAAGTGCCCAAATCATCTGCTTAAATACAATGAGCGCCCCCTGCTAACAAGAACACATTGTGACCTGCAACCAAGCCCCATTTCCCCCTAAATTTTAAAGTCTCTAATGTAAAATGCAGGTACTGCGACCCCCCCCCCCCCCAACATGATGAAACTATGCAATTTCCGGTAAAGATATTTTTTTCAAGGGAAACCCCCACCTCCCTTCCTCCCTCCCGGGAGTCCGGTGTATATCAAATTACGTGAAAATGGAAAATCATAGTCAAGGGAGCAACCACTTGATTTTTAGGGGGAGGATGGCAGGAAGATTTTTGCCAGCCGGATTTTTTTTCCAGCCATTTTAAGAGCCGGAAACTTTTTTTCACGGGCCACTCGGGCCGGCTTATTTCATATTTTAAATTTTCCAATGTTGAAAATTACTCTTAAAGCAGACATGCGTTTGAATTAATTTCATTCCTTTGAATACAGTTTGTTTCATTTATATTTTTGTACTTAGTTTATGAAACTCAAAAAGTGTTTATCGGTAGAAGGGCTGCAAGAGGGGGGGGGGGGGGGGGGGGGGGGGGGGGGAAGGAGAGGGATTTCATGATCCGGAAATTTTTTCCGGATTTTTTTTTTGCAAAGTCTCCATCCCCCCGTTCCCATTTTGGAAATTCCACTTTTTCAGGGCAGATTTCAATAGCATCATTGGACCTCGCACGAATTGGTGGGAATAGCAAAATCTATACTGAAACTAGTCTAATGTGTAAAAGGTAGGAAAACTTATAATCTAATATTTACATTACTACAGTAGCATCCCCATGTTTAAAAACGCTCATTAGGCAACTAGAATTATATTCCAATAACTTGGGTTGCTACTGTGATTTCACTTTCAAGTTTCACGGGTAGGGAGTAGGGAGCAGTGGCGGATCTAGGATTTCAGAAAAGGGGGGCCCCAAGGTTTCAGCTAGAAGAAAATTGTTGACGGAAAAATTGACACGCCAAAAAAAAAAAAAAAAAGACTGATGATCTATTTTTAAAAGAAGTGGTGGGGGGGGGGGGGGGAGTTCATTCTCGCTGCATGTACAAGATGTCGAGTTTCTTGATACACTTACTTTAGTTTATAGGTAGACAGGCGAGCGTAGCGAGCCGGAAAATTTTAAGATATGAAGTATCCATTTTGTTTTATAAATTTGTAAATTAATAGGGGTTATCCTTGACTTATAGGAAACATTTGTGGCAAGTTTCATGAACATAGGTACAACACATCCTCTAAAATGATCCAGAAACCATTTTCAACCGTCAGAGTCCGATCAAGATCATAGGTGCAACACATTCTCAAACATAGAGCCATCAGAGATGACAGCGCTCACCTCGATGGCAACATTGTCACATGACCAGCATCTGTATCTATATTGAGCAAAGTATTTCCAGATCGGTGCATCAAATTAAAGAAGGCTAGAAATGAAGATTCTAATTTACCTTACCTGGTCAATCAAGTGTGAAATATAGGTCAGATGCAGCACCTGTCCAGTGCATTGCAGTAAGCATACTCAGATGCATCACCCACACAACTTTTTTTATTGATCCAAGACTTAAAATAGGCCGGAAATGGACCTGTCCCGTTTTACTTAACCTGATGTTCAAGCATGAACTGTGGGTCAGATGCAGCATCTGTATCATGCATTGCATTAAGCATCCTCTGCATCTGCTTCAGTACGCATCCTTAGTTGCATCATCCACACAACTTTGGATGACAGCGGACTTACAAATAGTAAGGCGGGAATGGACCTGTCCCATTTTACATAAACTACTCACTCAAGCATGAAATGTGGGTCAGATGCAGCCTACGTACCATGTATTGCAGCAAGCATCCTCAGATGCATCATCGATGCAAATTTGATTGATGTAGGACTTATAGTAAGGCAGGAATGGACCTGTCCCATTTTACCTAACCTTCTTACTCAAGCACGAAATGTGGGTCAGATGCAGCCTCCGTACCATGCATTGAAGTTAGCATGTGACCTTAACTTTTGACCCCAATATCGATAGAGGTTATCCATGACTTATGGGAAACATTTCCGGATCTGTACCATGCACTGTAGTAAGCATCCTCAGATGCATCATCCATGCAAGTTTGGTTGATGTAGGACTTATTAAACTAAGGCGGGAATGGACCTGTCTCGCTTTACCTAACCTGCTCACTCAAGCGTGAAATGTAGATCAGATGCAGCATCTGTACCATGCATTGTAGTAAGCATCCTTAGATGCATCCTCCATGCAAATTTAGTTGTTATAGGACTATATAGTTAGGAGGAAATGGACCTGTCCCGTTTGCCTTGCTGATGGGATAGCACAAACCACCGGCCTCTACTTTGTCAAGGTGAGCTTAAAATGCCTCGTCATGAGGAATCTGTGCATTAGATATCAAACCCTTTCCCTTATTGTTGAATCAAAATAGCACAGGTTAAAGTTTCCGAGAAAAGGTCACAGTCCATGTCAAGGTCATTTGGTAAATAGGTCATGATGTCAAATGAATGGGCTTGTAACAAGATATCTACGAGTGAAATATCAAAGCCCTTAACCTTAAAGTTGAAGAGATATAACCCTATTTAAAGGGTTTAAGTTTAAAGTTTTGAACAATAGGTCAAGATCAATGCTACTAGGTCAAACCTCATGGTCTCAAATGAAAGGTTCTGTTATAAGGTATCTACATGTAAATATCAAAGCTGTACCCTAACTGTTGATGAGAAATAACCCAGAATAAAGTTTTTTTGAGTAGTAGGTCAAAGTCCAAAGTAAATGTCACTGGGTCACTCAGATTAAGGTTTTTGAAAAGTCAGTCAAAGTCCAAGGTCGAAGTGACTTAGGTCTAATGTCATGGTCTCAAAATAAAGGCTCATAACAAGGTACCTGTGAAATATCAAAATCTTACCCTTCAAAGTATAATAGATATAACCCAATCACAAAAAAATGTTCAAATGATATATATAATGTATTTTCTTTTCTTTTTTTTGGTCTGCATCCATCACTTACATGTATGTATGTTTGATTAAGAAATAAAAAATGACAAGCCGGGCTCTATTGTCTCATAATGCCCGAGCGTCCTCAGCCAATCTCATTTATTACCGAGCCGCGTCAGCGGCGAGGTGATAAATGTGATTGGCTGAGGACGCGAGGGCATTATGAGACAATAGAGCACGGCTTGTCATTTTTTATTTCTATTCTAATGATGACCAAACTTAGATCAATGAAACACAGACGACAAAATCGAGTCTTGTTAAAAACCAGTTCCTGCCGGTTTATCTGCTTTCAGAAAATGGGTAGGCGTGGCTTATCGCTATAGGGCCTATATTGGAGAATAGAGCCCGGCTCGCGTCTGTTGTCTTAATAGGGAAAAAGAATCAAGTCATATTAGAATAAATAGTAATACCTCTTGTTACACTAACACATGTATGTATGTTTGAGGGTAATATTGTTCTTCAATAAAGTATATAACCTATGTACCTAAAACCATACAGTGGAAAAGTTACATTCTGTCAACTGAAAAAGTAGGTAAAAGACCTCAGAAGATGCAAATTTCTTGCAAAGTCTGCACTGTTGACTTTAAAGGTAATAATTTCTAGAAATCAGTCTTTACAAGTTTACATAGAGTTATACAGGAGGAAATGACTGCAACCATTTTCGAAGACCCTGGGGGTCAGGAGCTCAAACAAACTATCAAGTAC
The DNA here is from genome assembly GCA_033119305.1 of Pinctada imbricata. Lineage (NCBI taxonomy): Eukaryota > Metazoa > Mollusca > Bivalvia > Pterioida > Pteriidae > Pinctada > Pinctada imbricata. The sequence goes on along the minus strand of VSWD01000014.1, from coordinate 8,686,889 downwards.
ACAACTAGACGACAGGCCCATTATAATGCAAAAAAGAATATATTTCTTACCAATGACAGATTCAGAGGATTCGCAATCACAAGTAAAGTTTAATGGATGAACGGACAGACAGACGGCCAGACGCCGGACACAAGGCGATCAAATAAGCTAAACTGGTCCTTTACCAGTAGAGCTAAAAATTACGAAATTAATGATTTTTTATGGTTTAATTTCTAACTTTTTCATATAAAATGATGTAACAATATCTGAAACAACAAACTGTTCAATTAGCATCGCATGCAAAAAAATATAAATGATTCGGTGACAATAAATTAAACCACCTTTAAACAAGTCCTGTATGCTTCAATCTTCATTGGAAATCCTGCTTGCAAGAAAGTTGACCATAACTCTAGTGATCTCAAGATAAAATGTCAAATAAACCATAACGGCAATTTCTTGTGCAACGTATGTGACAAAAAATTAAATATTTGCACAAAATACTGGTGCCAGCAAATTTTAAATCCTGTGTAGTTGGTTTATTTATTGTGTGATCGAATGTATGAATAAAGTAAATGAAAATGGCAAAATAAACATCATAAGATAGGTTAAGACATTTTTTTTTAACTTTCCGTAAGTCCATAAAGCAAAGATCTTCTTAGAAATTGCAGAAAATAATGAAATTACTGTTAACAAGTCATGATCACTTTGCACTTATTAGCTGGTTCAGTGTTATTGGGGGGAATACAAGACTTGGTCCTCTCGTCAATTCAGCATTTTTCTTGTTCTCTTTTGACGGCAAGGCGCGGGTAACCTCTATTTTTGGCAGTGTAGGTGCTCCATTTTCCTGTGAAAACAAAGGCAGTTTAATTATCAATTTTTGGTGATTCTCAAATTTTTATATACATTAAATTTTTTCTTTAACCGAAGAATTTGGCGGCTAAATGAATACATGTAACTCATATAGATATAATGGAAAATATGTCAAGTGTGCTAATTCATTAATGCTAATATGACAAATTGCCCTATCGTTGGCCCGTCAGTTTCTGCTAAAATTTTGGTTGCGCTAAAATGAATACACATACAGTATAAACAAACTAGTGGGATGTCACTTGGCACAGATTATGTGTAATAGATCATTTTTATACTACATGTAACACAGTAGACTTGTATGTTACTCAAGCTTAGACCCAACATCACAATATTTGACGTAACTTCTTACTGTGACATTGACACAGATCTATGACATCACAGCAAAAAATAATGTCGAAAGTTGTCATATCGGGTCTTTTTATATACATGTACACTTATAATATTGTATTATGTAAATCATCTCTTGATTAATCACTGTTGAGGAAGTCCAGTTGGCCAAAACTAAAGTAGGGAAGTCACATAATAAAGAATGATGCGCAAAATCTTATAATAATCTTTGTCTAGAATGTGACAAATTCAGTGAAAATCTATAGTTTGTGATCTACTTTTAAATTAGAACTGTGAATGACCTGCTATAACTTCAAAGTATGTGCATGGGCATGTAACTATCATATCGCAGAAACTATTTCAAGCCGTGATATATATGCATGCTAAAGCTGCCTTTATACATGTATCTAAACTAATATTGTGAGATGAAAATTTCTTCTATGCAAGTGTGACATTTCACTATGAAATTCTCAAAACGGAGTTTTCAAAATATATGATTGCTATCTCTATTTTTCATTAATATTACGTTTGTAAAATTACTTAAATAATATTTTTGAAATCATCATGGAAAATCTCCATTGCAAATTATAACTTGAGACCAACTTTTACAATCTTAAAATTCTACATTGAATTTCAATATTTTGTAGTTTGTTTCCATAAATGGTCATTTCTATAGAGTTTTACATGGTGCGGACTTATTTCCCATTTGAGATATATAGGACATAAAAGTAATGAATTTTGATATGGTGACGTAGATTTTGCTCAATACATTTCCCAGAGTTTAAGGATGGGTTCCATAGAATTTGATGACGTCATAATGAATCTACGTCGGACACTCCAGCCAAAATGGGACGCAACTCTGTTTATCGAAGAATACAGAATACTTTATGTAATCTTCGTCAGATTTGTACGTCGATCTTCATTTTCATATAAGAATTGACTGTTCAATTTTGACAGTTTATTGGAGTATGAAGTTTGGTTTGTCGCATCACAAATTGTGTAAAACCGCGTAGCGTAGCGAAGCGGTTTTACGCAAAATTTGTGATGCGACAAACCAAACTTCATACTCCAATAAACTGTCAAAATTGAACAGTCAATTCTTATAATTTCCAAACCCAAATTTATCCCAAATTTCACAAAAATACCCAAGAAATAAATAATTTAATACATTGCGTATGAAAATTCACCTCTGTAGGGCTCGTAGGCGAACTAGTTCCCAGACGAAATAGATATAATGTATACGTTGCTAGTTAAAGGCAGCAAATGTGTCAAAAATATTCGTTCCCCATCTGGAGCCCCATTTTACCAATCCATTACATCATCCGATGATATGACGTAACATTTTGATGACGCGTTCTGCAGTTCAAGTTCAAGGTCGCCGACATGGCAGTTATGTGTTTGGATTGTACACGCAGGAGCTGGGAGTTTATACAGACAGATTCTCTGTACTTATAGATCTAATACTTGCAGAAAACGGCATGATTATGATCTATTGGTATCAGAATACCTTCCTAGGATTTAGTTATTTCATAAGTGACAAGTTAATTGTGAAAATTCATGACGATACTGTATCCTGATCGAGGCCGAGGTAGGTCGCCGTCTTTTGATCCCTTAATTTTCTATCGCTGTCAATATTTTCTCCTAAATTCTCCATCTCGCCGTAAATATATCATTAGAAAAGTTTCTAGTTTCAATACTTCATAGGTTCAGAACGATTGTACCTCATAGAAATCATTTGAAACAGTGATCTTCGGTCCTTCTGAAGTTCTCAATCAAAACTTTTGCACGTTGTCGTTGACAGTCGTCAGTCATTGGAAAATTTCAAACGCAGGTACTTGCTACTGTTACGACGGGAATGTAATTTTGAAGAAAATAGCTGAAGTTTCTGTTTTTCTCGTCATTTACTGATTTGTCTGTCTTTCATGAATATTTTAAGGACAGGAAATGGTCTAAGAAACTTCAAAAACAGGAGCATAGCAACCGAATAACGCTGTAAAAAAACACGTATACCGGTACATCATCGAAATTGTCATAAAATTTCATTAATTCTGATATCGTACTTATATCTAAGGGCTACTATTAATAACACTATTTTTTCTTTGCAAAATTATCATTCGAAAGCCGATCTTAGCAACATACTAGACTGATCTAAATGATTTTTATGGAAGTAGTTCCGGCTCTTCCGGTATTTTATCGTGTTCATTGGGGTATGAAGTGTATTTCGCCATTTTTCTGACGATCATATTAACCAATCAAAATGCATAGATTGGTGTAAACAAATTTATTTGGAAATTATATATGCGTATTATGTGTATATTATTCTTTATCGAAATTAAGCTTTATAAATTATTTCATACAAAATTTTAATTTTTAAAATTATGAACTCCTGGAGCATGCTTTCCTAGTGTGTAAGGTTTAACAGCTGCTCTTTATTATATACATGTAAAGCCATTTTTGTTTACCATTGTCAACAACAGTTGGGCAAATCTTTTCTGCTAAACTGATATTGTGTAAATACCTGGAAACCTTCAAGTATTTCAACATTTGAATTTAATTAAGACTATAGAATTTTACCTCATGAAATCAGGTACAATTTTTGTGTTTAAATATGGGTAAAAAGAGGTCAAGGTCAAACTTTTGACCCAGGTCAAATATCTTGTCCAAAGCTATTTTTATATAGTCATCTTCAAAAATAGCAATTTACTAGAGTAACTACAATTTTTCGCATAAAATCACTCTCAAACTCTTGGGTCACTAATAAAACAAAAAAGTTGTAATACCTAAATGACATTATTAAAGGTCAAGGACTTGAACGACAAAAATTCTAAAAATAGATACAAATTAAGAACTTACCGAGGTGTACTTATGTAGATTTTTCTTGATCAGGTTGTAATATTTACAGTATCGCTCATGCTCTGTTTTAATGTATGGGATGTTTGTACGAGACTCTCTCTCGGGTGGCGGAGGGATCGGGTGTTCCCATACAAAGTCGGGGCTGGGTGCAACAGCTCCGGGTAACGTAGGAAACGTCCAAAAATCTGAGTAGTTGGATTTGACATTCACAGTACTGCAAAAAGATGGAAATTATGGTAAATCCAATAGTTTAATAATAATGATGTATCCTTTGTTACAATTGCCTTTCAATTTATCAGCAATAACTACAACTGAATTTGACATACATGGTACCACCAAAAAAAAAAAAAAAAAAAATTACGGTATACACAGCCAATTGTGCCTCATATGAAACTTATGTGAAATTAACATGAAATTTACGTAAAAGTTCACATTAAATTTATGTGGAATGAGAACGAACATGAAATTTACACAACAATTTTCACATGAAATTCATGTGAAGTTTCTGACATGAATTGCACGTAAAGTCAATTTTGCATGAAGCTCACAAAGAAAAATTCATGTGAAATTTTTATCACATCAATTTTATGTAAAATTTATATGAAATTCACATGAACTTTCATGTGAAATTTACATGATGCTCATTTCATATGAATTATATATGAGGCACAATTGACTGTGTAAATCCAATGCTTATAATGATGTCATATATTTCCATATGCATTTTCTACTTTTTTCTTTAATCATTAGCAATCTCTTTAAACTTAAGGTGAAAAAATATCAAAGCCCCCCAATTACTGGATTGCCAAATATCTGACATCACACCTGTTCGCAGGCTCTTACACTTTGACGTTAAAATCAATAAGAAATGTAAAACATTGTTTTGAGGGCAATCTAATTATTGCATCATAATAAATAATTCCACCAACAGGTGCAATGTGTTGTTCACTTGGCAATCCCTTTTTGTAACATGATGCTGGACAAACCCAAGACCTTCAGGTATCTTGACCGAGTTTCTTGCCATCTGAGCTATCCGGGTCAATATCCATTCCCGTCACATATATGATGAGATACTCAAATATACATCTTGATCATTTTCAATACAATGTACATCAGCATCCTCATAAATGGTTTATTCCAATAGAATAACATCATTCCAAGGAATGCATGTGTCACCTGCGAAACATAGCGACACTTAAGAATCACTTTTATATAGGGTGTGACAATTAACATCCAAGTGTGACAGACAGACGGACAACAGACAAAGTGAACCCTAAGTGTGGCTATGCTTCACAGGCGACACAAAAATGAAAATTTCAGTGAAATCAAATATTATGACTCTTAGATTCTGTAAGAAAAAGCTATTTTAAATCAACATTCTAATTGCTCTTTATTCTTTACTTACTTGCTCTTAATGGCATATTTTTCTGCCAACTGCGGTAACAATGATTTTTTCCCTTTTGACTTTTTACTGCTTGTATCATATGACTTTGATTCTTTCTTCTTTCTTTGTTGGTCACGTGACCTATCATGTGATTGATGAGAGTGTCTACCATGATGATGTGAACGTTCTGATTGGCTACCGCCACGATCATGTAACTTGAACTCGGAGGGATACTGACTTAATTCACTTGCAGTTTCGGAATAAATTATAGAGTCTCTATCTCCTTCAATAACAGTTTCTGATTCTAGGAAACGCGCGGGAATTGGGATACCTGTCGTCCACTTCATTTTCAGAATGCCGTATCTGGATTCCCCTTCATTTCTGAAAGGAATAATTTACAAGAGTTTGGCAGATGTTGAAGTAATCTATTTTCACGTTAACACAGTAGATATGAATTTTATAGTCATACCAAGGCCGACATAACAACATTTGACGTAACTTTCTACGGTGACATCGTAACAGTTCTATTACATCATAATTAGAAATAAAATAAAAGTTGTGATCTTGAAGTTAGGTCTGGGCATGTCTATTATTTAAGTCTAGCGGTAATATGAAAATGGTATAATATCATTCAGATCCGTCATAATTTTTTGTTGAAATACAGAATACTTGTGAGAAATGCATCAGATGATGCTGACTCTTCCTGGGCACCTGGTCTTGCTCAAATATTAGAATTTTACTTCTTTTCATGCTGTGGAGGTTTTCGTTTGTTTGCTTTGGGTCCTGTTTTATTCTGATTTTGCATGCCTTCAGTTTACGATTTTCAGAATTATCAATTTTGTACTGTGTATGGCTAGATCGTCATTATCCATATTAAACATTCCACTCTATTTCCATAGCTGCTATAATTCCGATTTAAAATTGACATGTTGAAAAAAAATCAAAATCATTACAACTTAAAGACTTTATCGCGTACATTTATAGCATATGTATAATGCAATGCTTATAAAGACTAAAAAAATTGATTTATGAATCAAATATCTTACTCATTTTTAGTTTGGGAGCTTAATTTTCCTGGGATTGGCTCAACTCTGTGCTTTTCTAATACACCGTCTACGTTCTGAAAATATTATGAAGGATGCGTACCTTTATTAGTTAAATTCTACATTTTCAAGGCATCATTTTTTTCATTTTGATATTTCAAAGTAAAAGTGTTACAGCAGCATTTAGTCTTTACAAATCTTTAAGTTTGCAAAGACATATGACATTGTACAGATTGAATTTATCTTACTAGGATCTTGATTTTTTTTTGTCATTTGTTCCAAAATATTTATTTTCTTATCAGGTCAGCTTAGAAAATTTTTACAAAATATTGGTTTATGCAGACAATTTAAAAAAAAAAAAGAAACTTGAATATTTTGAAATCATATTTCCGATAATCCAATTTCCATACACCTATAGTTATATACCTTATCTCCCACTCTCACAGTGTGAAGGAGTCGAAGTCCGGCCTCTCCGGGAAGTTTTGGTAGATCGTCACTGATATAATGTATGGTGGCCGGTACATTCTGACGCATTCTACCTTCAGTGAAATCTCGTTTTACCATCTCCATGCGTCTTCGCTCCATTGCTGTAGGTGTATTGAAAAACTTCTGCCAATCATCTACAATGAAGAATAAGTTTCCTTCTGAAGATTTAATTTTAATCATTTCAAAAATATTTCTTTATTGCATTAATTTCTTACGTCTAGCACTGACACAAGTTTAAGATTCCCTAGTCCTAGTTTTAAGTTTTTGATACATTCTGCTGAAAGATTCTATATTGTAGAACAATTCACTAAGCTTACTGTCAAAATTTGTAATAGAAGACAAAATGACAAAAAATGTCCAAGGTAGGAGTTTTTGGACTCTTTATTATTATTACATGTATGTAATAGTGGGATTGCACTGTCATGAATGCATATGTGAAATATGAAATACACAACATCTATCATTCAAAAGTTATATATGGCCAAGATTAATGTTTCTCAAAAGAATGTGAAATATGAAAGCCTTTCTCCCTTTCATACAAAAGTTATGCCCAAGGTTAAAGTTTTTGCAGACAACCAGACACGACAAAAACTACATCCTCTTGAATCTCCGATTATCACATAAAAAAAAAAAAATGAAAAAAGTTCCTACCTTAGACACTTTAGTAAATTTATCATCCATTATAAATTTCGGCAAGTAGTCTTAATAATATCACTCTGAGACTGAATTCAGCTTACCATCTGGTCTGAGAGACTTTGATACATGTGGAGTCTGTTGGAACAATGAGCTGCTGGATTTTACCGGAGAGAGCCGGGATTTACTCTGGAGCCATTCCTTGGACCTCCTGCCGGCCTTCATCAACGAATGACTGGAGAATCGAACGTTACTCGGAATGCCTTTACTGGACTGCGATCCCAATGATGCCGATAAATCTCGGACAATTCCGGAGTCCTGGGTACTCATGGTGTCTGTACCACCATCACCAACCTGGAAAATAACGGGTACCGTGTGAAGGAAGAAATACATGATGTTTGTTCCTTACAAGTTGTCTTGTTAATAAATTTTGCATAGGGATGTTCATAAAAATGCCTTAACCATATGGGGTAAGATAACATTTTCATTTGCACACTTTCATGCTAACATATTTGATTTGCAAACCAGAAAAAGCAATCACTTCAAAATGATTAAAAAAAACAATGTAAAGGTCAAATTTCATGGTGAAGGTCACAGTTACTAGCACCTGAAAAGGGGTGACAATGAACTGTAGTGAAGTACATGCAATGTATAGGAGTAGGTATTTCACCTTTAACATGCTCGACCATAATATGTCACCTCGACAGACCTTTGTCTCTTTTGAACATGTTGAAAGAAAAGTCTCCTCTACCTATACATCCCTGAAAGCTTGATGGAAGTATGCTATATATATTCTCTGAGATGAAACTATTGAAAAGAAAATGTTGCAGTTTGCAAGTGCAAATGTAAATGCTTGTCACGACACAATGCATAAGCTCTGCCGCGAAGGCTGTTCTAACCTGCAAAATGAACCTGCTGTGACCTAAATTTAAATTTCACCTTTTAACCTGGAAAATGCAATTTTAGAAAACAAGAAGGAAACTAGCAATTGTGATGCATACAATATAGAATAAACTTTTTTGTCAAAATTTTATCAATCCTCATTTGCCTGAATTTGCCAATAATTTGGTCAATCTGTAAATAAGGAGTGATTAAATTTTGACAAAAAAGTTACATATACGTACCTGACCACTGCTGACGTCAACACTCTCCTGAGACATGTACTGGCTGTCAACCTCCTCAGTGTATGACGATAATTTATGGAAACTTCCTGACGGTACTTTTCCGTTCCTTTCTGTAATACAAGATCATAATCTATGTATTTTGTCAATTAAAAGCTTAGCAAGGTAAGATTTAAATCTTATTTAGAATAGTATCAAAGTTACATAGTATAAAATACAAGTCCAGCAAAATCCTTTTATTTTGCATACTTAACTATAATTTCACTGAATTTTGCTTCAAATTTGTTTCCGTAGAATTCAGTGACATAATAATAACAATTAGATACAAAATACACTGACCAAACAAAAGCTGGATATACAAAAATCCTAATTCAAAGAATTCCAAATTAGCAAATCTGTCTACAAGCTTCTATAATTTGATTTTTTATGAAAACATGAAACAAACACCTTCACTGTTAGCAATTTTTTTTATCAAACTCAAACCATATGTATATGATGCCTACCACAAGAAAATCAGAATGACTCGAGTGAAATTGATCAATCTAATCCCTAAGACATGACATAATCCGGACTGCCCTGTCAATATTATTAATATAGTCTCTAACTTTTATTCAATATTAAGGATATTGATTAATCAATATACTGCACATGTTCATCTTAGATTTGCAGCAAATATCAAAAATCAATACTAGTATCAAGTACGGGTTTATATTCAACTCTAGAATCTATAATCAATTATTCAAGACATTTTGATTTTTACAGGTAAACCTTGCTGCACTTTGTCCATATTTTGTCTGAACTAAGAACTTTATATGCAGACTCAAGAAGAAGATACTGGTGATAGTGTTGTTTGGTAACTTTTATTCATATCAATTAATTTAAGAGATCCTAAAACTCACTCCATTCATGTTCTTGGTATCCAAGTTAAGGAAATTATCTGCTGAAACTAAAGCTGCACATATATAAAGGGATAAATTTCACCCCCTCCTCCCACTAAAGTCTATTGTGACCTTGACCTTTGACTTTGGTTCAAGATCATTACATGCCCTTGGATCCTAATTAAGTAATAGTTTTGAGAAACATGTTTGAAATCCATGCAGAGGGGAAGGACTTATAGTCTAAAAAAGTTTTATACAAGTCTTAGACTATTATGATCTTAAACTTTGACCTATGAGTTTGGTTCAAAGTCATAACACACTCTTGGGTCCTAATTAAGCAACAATTCTCTTCAATATTATTGAAATCCATGTAGAGGGGAAGGAGTTATGCTCGAGAAAGGGTATACCCATAAAGTCTACTGTGAACTTGACCTTTGACCTTGTTTCAAAATTATGACATATCCTTGCATGGATCCTAAGTAACAATTCTGTGTTGTATTATTGATATCTATGCAGAGGGGATGGACCTCAGACAAGCTTTACATATAAATGATGTCGACCTTTGTTCAAGGTCATGACACATCCCTTGGTCTTTTAAAAGTAGCACTAAGTCTTTGAAATATTACTATAAAGTTTTACTTTGAACAATGATGGACAAACAAGACAGACAGACAGACAACAGACTTGTCTGAGTGGACATACAAATACACTTTAGATAATTTTGAAATATTACCTCTGGGCTTTCCACTACCGGGCCGCATGGCGTACCGTTTCTTGTAGTACTTGTAAAGAGTTGGGTCCCTTGGATCGAACCTATTAATAACACAAATCAATTAAATATGCTAAAGATAAGTAAAATCAATATACACATGTATATCAAGTTTTTTTTCTTGAGCAGCTGTCTAAGAGAAAGACTCTGCATCTTGAAATCAGATAGACAAACTTACAGTTACAATGTAGCATATTCAGTCTTCAGGGAATACAGAGTTACTTCCCATTTTGGACATTATCTGACGTAAAACCATTCTGACCTCATGAGAACATTATAGTAACGTCTTTTTATACTGTTATTTCCCAGAGTTTAAGGACCATTTCCATAGACATGATAGAATTTGATGACATCACAACTACTCTATGTCAGATAACGTCTCAAATGGGAAGTTGTATAAACTCTGGTTTTCGAAAATACAAAAATGTACCGAGTATCTCTTCATGAAAAGGTTGCAGATACGAAGGTCTTTGTTTAAGCCCACTTTTATTTTTTAATATAAAATAATGCAATTGTTAGCACCAGTTTTCCAATGATTTTCTTTGGCATCATCTTCTTATAATAAATCAGACATATGTGAATCATGTTACAAGAACATTAAAAAGATATTCAATGAATCTCTTACTAAACGAAACAAAACTTATATCCGATTACCTCTTTTTTAACTGGACCAACATAAATACATGTGCGCAAGTTAAAAATACACTAATCAAACCATTAGTAAAACTGTATCAAACATCAAATAAGCTAGTGACACTAACTATGGCAATATTGGTTTTTGTTTTACTTCTTTACTCAACATTTTTCATGTTTACAGGTAGTATGCTAGAGGTGGCCATGATGGTATTGTTAAAAACCCTCAAGATGACCAACAATTAGATAATTAATACATGGCGTAAATAACAAACCACAAGCACTAATGGGGGTAAATAGCGGATCTGGAAATTTCAACTTTTCAAGCAGATAAAAAAAAATGTTAAAAAAAGAGAGATGATACTTTAATCCTCCTTTGATATCAAAATGGATACATAGATACTTTAGATACACAGTTCTGAAGTAAATGAGAGTTGAAACAAACTTAAGCCTTCAATGATGGATTTTTCTTATTCTATCTTTCTAGTATCTTGCTTTATTTCATTTCGACATTTCTTTTTTTTTTTCTTGCAGTTTGATTTCATAAAGTATTATTGAAAATGGTAGTCTAATTGCAAGAGGAAAATGGTATCCTCTCTTCTGCTTTAAAAATATCCAAGGAAAATCCTGGGGGGAAAAGGAGTCTGTCTTAAAAACGAAAATTTGACACATTTTCTATCCATTATGTTAAAATTACATCAAAATTTTAATACAATGTCATACAATTTGAAATAAATCTGAAGTAAAAATTTCCAGATATCTAACAATCCCGCACTCTGTAAAAGCTCTACAAACTGAAGCTGTATGGTAATTACCAATCTTCCTTCTCTGCATCATGATCAGAGCTTAATGAATAAAGAAAGGCTCATATCACGTCTCAATTTACATAATTTACCCAATGAATATTTAAGGTTAACTCTATTTACATAATTAACCTCATGCATATGAATATTCATGATTTAAACTCAATTCACATTAACCTCAAGAATTGTTACAAACATGTATTTACATATTAAACCTCATGAATATTCATAAGTTATATGCAATTTACATAATCTACCTCATGAATACTCATGACTAAATCAAATAATTCTTACAGAACGAGATGAATATGATTGAAACTATAAATGATATACTGTATGATCAGAAAGGATTTAGCTATTTGTTTTAGTCAAAAATTGTGCCAGGACCTTTATTTACAAATTGAAATATGTGAAAAATATGCTAGTTATTGAAAATCTTAATGCAGGTTCAAAACTTAATTAAAATCAGCAAAAATTTCAAGTATAATAAGCAAACAATCTGAAATATTTCCAAAATACTATAATCCATGAAATTATATTAATGATTTCAATATACATGTATTACCATAATTTCAAGCATAGAAATTTCAAATGTATAAATGACACAATGAAAAGACAGAAAGAAAGCACAGAGAATTCAAATTTGAATTGATGATTTGAGCAGAGCTAGGACATAACCATTAGACGGTACAGTATACGTTGTACATCTATGCAGAAAAATGCATGATAAAAGTTAACATTGGAATAAAATGTAGCGTAAAATGAAATAAGAAATATATTTGAATTTTTTAAAGCAAGGCAAAAAGAAATACTTCTGAAAGTTAACTAAATTGCATATGCAAATTAAACAATAAGACATACTTGAAATCTCATAATGAATTAGTACATACAGGAAAACAAAAAGAGAAGACAGACGGACAGACAGACAGACAGATGAACAAAGAGAAGCTAAATGTATATAATATAAATTATTATGCTAAATATGTTGGTAAATACTGATTAATATAATATGGGGTAACCACACTACGATAATTACCAGTTTTGTACATCTTGTATTTTGGTGTTGAACGACACACGTCGTGTATAACCTTCTCTTCGGATTCTGATAATTATTGATATTAAAGTCATGAGTGATATGATAAGAAAGAAGATGATTCTATTGATGATCTTTATTCACCTAGAGTTTGAGAATTAACACACAAAGACAAATTGAGGCCTCCTATAATTCATAAATGATATTTTTTGAAAATCTTGAAGTGTCTGTCCTTGACCTTGCTTGAAAGTGACCTATACTTTAAAATTGACTTTGTCCTTGATAGTAGTCATGACCTTGGTTGTCATGATTGTCAATTTCTACAAATTTGGATACGTATATAATGATATTCATAGAAATGTGTTAATAACAAGATTTGTACATATTTTGATAGACAAACATACATCAAAACAGGAAATGACCTTGAATCTTTTGACCCCAGAGTTATTAGATAACCATTTCATTTTGAAACAGAAATCAAATGTTGCTGCTACAGTTTTATCTTAAATTTCCAAATAAAATGATAAATACTTTTTTCGTAACAGATGACAAACCAGTGTCATAATATTTTATAATTCACGAAACGTTGTGTATTCATATAAATATTTCTTAAAACTATAAAAGGGTTTTAAAAAGTTTTTTTTTACTTACTTTGAAGACCGCTTGCTGTGTCTGCTGGAGGCACGTGATGTGGGCGGGGCTTCGATGTCTTTGATTTGTCTATTAATAGAAAAGTATAAAAAAAATTAGGATATGAATATAAATAATAAAAAGTAGTAGATGCGAATTGATAAAATATTATCAGTGGCGGATCCCGCTCCCACTTTCGACGCAGAGCGGAGGGGACAAAATTGCATATTTTTACTGTAAATTGGCCGAAATAGTTTTTTTTTAGGAAACTTTGGGTTCACTACCGCTGGGAGGGGGGGGGGGCGCTTTTCCATAAACTCGCCACCGGGCGACTGCTTTTTCACAGTGTTTCTGTTTTCGTCAAGAAATAACACAAAACCCTGTACCAAACTAATCCTATTAAAATTAGCAAATATAACGCAATAATTTTTATCCCATTTTCTCGAGCAGCAAAAATGTAATAAATATATATATCTTTTATATTTTCAAATAAATTAAATGATTTATGTACACGGAGCTGATACTGTACCATTTTTCAAACACCGAGAAATAGATGTAAACGTAAGCGCATAATTTTTTTTTAAATAGTAGCAACGTCAGTTCAAAACTATCAGTTTCCTTAAATTCGATTATTTTAATTGCTAATTGAACTTACATCTCAATAGCCTTTATTTGTTTTATGCCAGTGAATTCCCGACTGTCTCTGAGGAAACGATGAATTATTGGATTGAATTGTGGCATTTTAGCAATACACAAATCAGAGTGCTTCCTTACTTTGTTTGTTTTCTTTCTTTTACTCCCAATTCTGAGAGTACATGTATCTACATATATGGTCAAAATGTTTCTTTTATATGGACGTTTAAAAATGTATTTATTATATTTACGTCCAAGCTGGTTTCAATAATCAACACTGATTTGTCGAGTGTATCTGCACTTAAACGAGCCCTGAGTTTGAATTGAACAACGTGAGAAAAAAGCTGGAGATCCCTAACATGACGTTATAGTGATCACAGCGGAACTCACACACACGTACATGTATTAGACGAGGAAAACAAAACCGAAACAAACAGACGGAGACAATGTGAACACAATATTGCCAACTTCAAATTGAAATCGCTGAAGTTAAATTGCTCAATACTGCCGACTCATTCACCATGTTCACCATTAAGTTTCGGATTTAAATGAAATTCAACTTCAGTGACTGTATATACATCTACACTACCGAAACAATGTATATATTTGCTTGTCACACATTCTTTCAAATTTTCTCTAATCCGAAACTAAAGCAGACGGTTAATTGCAATTGAGAACGGCGACTTTGTATGAATTGTTCATTTCAAGGGCAAATTTTAGTATATTGATTCAACATAAATCCCAGCCAATATTTTCACACAAATACACTATATCGAATTGTATCGATTACAATTAAAGAAAAATTGCTATTGGGAATTGACTTTTTCAAATCAAGCTTTTGTCGTATGTTCGGTAAATCCGGACTAAAGTAAATACAAATGTAGAGCGACCAAATCTGTACACAACATGGCTTTGAAATCCATTAATTTTGACTGTTCAATCGAAAAGCTTTGAATTAATCTTTAAGTTATGTATCAATTATGATCTCTCTTGAAAAATCTGAAGTATTTCACGGCACACAATACTTCAATCATCTAGCGTGAGCGACGATCAAAAGTTCTGCGATCTCATTTTCGGAGAAGCTTTGAATATATAAATAAGTTATGTATCAATTGACTTCTTTCATCTCAATGACTTATCGAATATTTCGAAAATATGAAGAAAGCCTCATGACAAAGCTTAAGTCCTGATTCAGTGAAATTCACACAAAAAAGCCTTTAACCATAAATTAAGTGTCATTGAACTTTTATTTTTCATTTGTCCCTTGAACGAAGACTTTAGTCCCTCAGAAAAGAGCAATTATCCCAAAAGTTATCCCTTTGGTCCAAGGGCAAACGCTATCACATTACTTCACAATACGTTGTTCCGCGAATAAACGCTTTCCTTTGTCTTGCCCAAATGAGGAGAAACGCCAATCCTTCACAGTAACAAACGCTGATCAAAATTTGAACGCTTTTCCTTTAAAAACGTTATTTCTTTGCATCAAGAACAAGCGCAATTCCTTTGCCCTACGAACAGAAGCTTTTTCTCTGTTCTACGAACAAACACTTTTTTTCATTTTTTTTTTCGCATGAACAAACGCCAAAATTGTCATTCCTTTGTTCTAAAACACCGTTCCACAAGGGAAAACACTAATAAGCGCTATTCGTTTGCCCAGAAGTTCCATGGACATTTGATCGTTACAAACACCCTTATCCATAAGGCATCCCGATTTTCTACACTATGTTAAAAATTCAAGGATTCAAGGTCACATCTCAAATGCTTCAATAAGATATAGGTATCTGGGACGGGGTTTAAGATACTGCAATTGTATTAAGTATCTGACACTTATCTATCTTATTGTATTTGTCTACAAAAGCCTTTAATCCCCAACACACTTCCCTGATGGTATCCGTTTGTGATAAAGAACTACGTGTACTGTTGTGATTTCCAATACGCTATGTAGATACATGTAGATATTCGTAAAAGGCGACAATTGTTCACAAAATAGTAATTTGTTGTGAAGACAGACAATGAATATATACATGTATTATTAATTAAGCGCGGATCTAGAAAGGGGTTGTGTAGGGGAGTCAAGACCCCCCTCCCCTGGAATTTAGAGTTTTTTTTAAGGTGTAATTCATTTCAAAACATGCACTAGAGAACCTATGATGGGTTGGATCCCCCCCCCCCAAACTCCTTGGGAAAAAAATCCTAGATTGTTACAAGTTTATCCTTTGGTGTAATGTACATGCACAACAAATACCACCATAAAATAAAAATAAAAGAACTTCATGTAAAACATAATAGCCCCCCCCCCCCCTCAAGTGAATTTCGCCATCTGCTTTTACCAAAAACTAAAAAGCAGAAATTAAAATATTCCAAAAATTATGAAATGACATCTGGGGTGATCAGGCAAGTTTTTTTTAAATACGTCTCTTGCTGTCCTTATCTAATCCGTATTTTTGGCGTTTTGCTGTGGGTGCTGCAACAACGTCTGATTGGAGATCCCCTCCCCTTTTATACGTGTATTTTTCGCAAAAGCATCTCGTCATAATGAGAAATTTGCTGTTCTCTTTTTTTTTTTTAACAAGACAGGCGATCAAAATGATCACGAGTTTATAACTTGATTAAATACAGTAAGTAGCTTCAAAATCATCTAAATAACTGGATCAAAGGTGTCTAATCACACATAATCTGACACGATTTCATCTTTGATCAATTCATGACTGTTTAAACGACATAAATTCAGTCATAAAAGTCGTTAACACTCTTTAAATTCCTCACCACTTTTAAAATTATGTCTTACTTTTTAGACAATTTACACCCCTGACATGTACTTAATCATCTCTTATTGGCGGTAATGGGGATCTAATTTTCTAAATTTGTCCCCAATAGATCAATTTTCAAACTTTAAAATAAAACAAATTTGTAAAATCATGTCTGTTTTGTCGTACAATTTTCCGTTTACATGTAAGGTGAGATAAACTGAATAGTTTGGTAAAATACGGATGCCCCCGCGAAGTAATTATATCATCCTCCCCCCCCCCCAAAAAAAAATACAAACAAGTATAAATAAATTAATAATGAACGATTGAATACACAAACAGATGAATACTTGATAAATACACACACAAAAAAAAAAATCTTACATGTTTACGAAAAATACGAATTCCTCGTCATCTTCTTCCTCGTTGTAATTATCATTCATCGTCGATTTTTATGAATTTCTCCAAAATATTTCTTATGTTTCAAAAGCGATCAAAGAACCCGGCCACTCTAATACATGTATATATGTATAATATACAATGATTAAAATTAGAGCGACTAATATCCAAAGCGATGGAAATTCCACATTTCTCCTATATCAAATGTCTCGTATAAAATTTCAAAGTTTTTTTTCTAAACACTATGTTTGACAAATGATACAAACTTCTTTGTTAAACTTTAATTTTCACAAAGAATCAAAACACAATTATCTTCTTGATCTGATGTTTCACAATCGTATAAAATTCCAAAAAGCTTTTCTAATATAAAAAGATCAGAAATCCAAACATTAATATGAAGTGTTTCGCAAACGTTCAATTTAAAAAAAAGCTTTCTGATGTACATGTACCAAGAAATCCCGGCTTCATCAATATCGAATATTTCACAAGCGATCACTTCGTGTATCAATCAGTAACAGCTACCGCATCAAACATTTAAACATCCTGCTCTCATTTCAGCACAAGAATTAAAATTGCAAATTTCCAATTAAATGTCGCCTGGCATTATTGGATAAAAACATGCTCGTGTAAATAGGGATTAAAATTAAATAGATACGTCGAGTATGACCTTTAACATACATCTGCACATAGATAAAAATACTGGCAGTTTATATATTTTCTTTTAAGCTCATCAAATATATATAAGCTTATCCCTTCCATTAATACATATATTTTTCTTTCACTATACAAATAATAGGTCCATCTAGTATTTATTTTTTACGTTATATCGACGTCTAGTATGTTTACACGAGAGTGGTATATATTCAGAAAAAAAGTTTTGCACCTAGCAATTTTAAAGATTTTTACTGTCTAATCAAGGTTTGATCATCTGAAATACATTGTTCATATTTTAAAAAGACATGAGGGAAGTGTACGAAAGGCCCACTTTAATTTTCAAAATAAACAAAACGTTTTATCTAATAACGTGTCTTAAAAGAGAACCTTTAATCTGATTTCTTTTGTATTGAGTCTTTATTTAGAAATATCAATTTCTCGTTTATTTCAAAGCCGATTTTTTAAAAAGAATAACATGCCAATGTGAAAATAAAAATGCCACCCAAAACGGTCAAAAAGTCATTTAAAGACATTAAGTCTCACACCACATGCAAGAGGAACAGTACAAGAGCGTCTCCAACTAGAAATTGTTCGAAGAATGAAGAAATTTCCAAATTCGTTGAAGCTCGATGAGTAAATGGAAGGGATCTCCAGCAAAACCAGCCTACATGGACCATAGCGGAACACACACATATGATGTAACGAATATCAAACAAAACAGCTTCAACAAACAGGGGGCATCGAGACACACAACAACAGATGGGTTTGATACCACCCCCCCCCCCCCCCCCCCCCCCAACCAACCAACCAACAATCACCACCACCATGAGATGGGCTTAAGTCACTTTCCAAATCCGTGCACATTACGTGTACAATTCCGAAAACAACCTCAGATTTTTAGTGCATGACCCTCTCCCAAAGCATCCGTGTTTAAGTTTACTGTAAGGTCAATGTCACTATGTCAAAGGTCAAGGATTCAAATGAAAGTTACAGTCACAAAGAATAATAAATAATATGAATGTTAAATATTCAAACTACAGTTCAAATGTTATGGTGAACATGGTAAAGGTTAAGACATCTAAATAAGATGTCATGATGGTCAAGGTCACAGGGTCAAAGGTCATTTTATGCATAGAGAAATACATGTATAGTAACAATGATTAGAAAGGTCAATTAACCTTATTTTGATCTCAACTCTGTCTTTATTCTATACTTTATAACTTACGCATATAATAATAATATTTCCAAATATTAATAATTTATTCCTGATTTGAAATTGTGAAACTCGGGATATCAATTTCACAACCCTTTGTATTACAAGAGTAAATTGATATGCAATTCAAAAGATCAAATACAAAACAATCTGATTCGTTCAAAACTAATGACAATCTAACTAACCACAACTAAAAGCTAAACTTCACAAAGGACATCAAATAAAAGTAAGTTTAACTATTACAGGCATTGAGACTAAACAATAACAGACAAAGGAAATTCATTTAGAAGCCAACCATTGTTAAAGAAACAAAAGCCGTTCATTAGAAATCTATGAATAGATAATTCATACAGATATCAACACTTTTCATGACCATGAAACTTAGCATTTGTCATGAACTATGGCCTTGTCAGTAGCTATGTTTACATGTAAGAGGTAAAACAATTCTGGTATGAGGAAAATTACCTCCAGTTGTCATAAGAACTACCATTATATTGTTTTAATTTGGCGCACAGCATAAAATGATTTTGCAAAATTCTTACTGTGTTAATGTCTACCTGCCACTTGCATTTGATAGGCGACAGTAGAGGATAGTCATTTTAGTGAGAAATCTCAGTTAAATAATAGCAGACTGTTCGATTTCCATAAGAGCATCATTTTGCAAACTTTGAAATTATGACATCATGATCTGAAAATTCCATTTTCAAATTTAAATTAAATGAAATAATTTCAGATGCTCGGATATGCAGAAGCACACCTTTTCACAGACTTTGAAAATGTAAGGTCATAATCAAAGCATAGGATTACATGTAAAGGGAGAGGGTAAAACTTGTTTGAAATTGGTGATCTCTCCATTGTTAACTTGAGAAGAATGAACACGTCTGGTTAATGACAACAACTTGGTGACTTTTGTTCATATTACCGGAGGAATTTTGTTAAAAAAACTGAGGAATATGTTCATAATACTAGCACAAATGTACCTGAGGAATTTGTTCATATAACCTGGGGGATTTGTTCATTATATCTGAGGAATTTGTTTAGAATAGCCGATAGAATTGTGGTGATAATACCTGAAGTATATTTGTTAATAATATCTGAGGAATTTGTTCATAATATCTAATGAATTTGTTCATAATACCTTAGGCATTTTGTTCAAAATACCAAGGAATATGTTCATAATACTAGCACAAATGTACCTGAGAAATTTGTTCATAAAACCTGAGGGATTTGTTCATTATACATGTTATATCTGAGGAATTTGTGTAGAATAGCTGATGGAGTTGTGTTCATAATACCTGAAGTATTTGCTAGTATCTGAGGAATTTGTTCATAATATCTGAGGAATGTTGTTCATAATACCTGAGGAATTTTGTTCAAAATACTGAAGAATATGTTCATAATACTAGCACAAATGTACCTGAGAAATTTGTTCATAAAACCTGAGGGATTTGATCATTATATCTGAGGAATTTGTGAAGAATAGCTGATAGAATGGTGTTCATAATACCTGAAGTATTTGTTAATATCTGAGGAATTTGTTCATAATATCTAAGGAATTTGTTCATAACTTATGACACATTTTTTCATTATATACATGTATGAGGAATTTATTTATAATATCTGAGGAAATTTGTGAATAACTTATGACACATTTTTCATTATATAAGAGGAATTTGTTCATCATACCTTGAGGAATTGGTTCATAATATCCGAGAAATTTTGTTCATAAATGCCGAGGAATTTGTTCATAATATCTGAAGAATTTGTTCAAAACTCTTCAATCATGTCAAAGGAGAGAAACAAAATTCCAATCCAAAACTATAGAAAAATGAAACTCATAAAAATTTAGAATTAAACAGAATACAGCCAAATGTGCCTCAAATGAAATACGTCATGAGAAATTTATGTGAAGTAATATAAACACAACTCCAAACTGACATGGAAATCCAAGGCATGTGAATTTAACAAATATTTTCAAAGTGAGCATCATGTGAAATTCTCTTACGACCTTGATGAAATTTGCATATATGGATTTCACATGAGCTTCAATTGGCTATAATACTGAACTATATACATGTATTATATTAACATTGTACTTACTCTTCTTCAATAATGGTTTTTTCTCGTTTTTCCTCCACTTGAGGCGACCATTTACCTGTTGAAATAAAAAGAATATCACTTAGTTCAGTAATTAAAATTACTTTTTGTCCATAAAATTTCATCATTTTCATATTTTTTACCATCCCATCTTTTATAATATCCTTTAGATTTTTTTTTAGATTTTTGTCTACAAAATACATATCAGTCTTGAAATTGATATATTCAAACATCCTATATGTATCATTTAAAATAAATTTGAGACTTTTGCCTTATATGACATTATACATACTTTCCATATAAGCATACGATACATTGCAACACTCAGTATTGCATCAACATGTGCAATCTTCAGATGTTTATCTTGATCAATAATTATGTCAAACTTTATTTTTTAATTTTGCTTCAGAAATTTTGTTTAAAAAAAAATAATGTCATTTTCAAATAAATTAATCCAGCTATGGTGCATCTGCACTTCAATATACGGTACATCAGGTAATTTTCGCGTCAGGTAAATTTTGGGAAAATGACCTTAAAAAGTGTGTATTTTTTTCGACGAGTCAAATTTTTGCTAATCTATTAACAAGATCAATGGTTAAGATCTGTCTTTTCTTTCGCTATGTCCATTTTTTGTGATTTGTTGATGCTCGCTAACTTAGGGAAAATAAGACACGTGCGAAAAATTTCCGATATAAGGAATTTCCATAAACAACTCAATATAAAGCTTAGTGATGTTATCTTTTTAAAATTTTTCATTCGACATAGTTAGCACCCACGTCAGGGCAAAGAAATGGAAACATGCTTAGATTGATTATTACAGTTATAACTTCTAAATCACAGAAAAAAAAAGGAAAAGACTACAACACTTCTGAGCTGCAAAGCAAGAAATAAAAGCATCTAAGAATGGACTATATGCATATTATGAAGTTATAGCGGCATTTCATTGCATCCATTATATTAACAATAATCCTTTTTATTAGGACTGATTGAGCAAGCTATTACGTCTGAAATCTTTGTAATGTGTTAAAGCATTTAATGGTTTGTAGGCCACGTTGAGCTTTGTAAGCGTTAGTCACAGCAGACATTTTCTCACTTCTAACGTCCCCATTCTTCGTTTCTGTGGCTTTGTCTATGCCGCGTTGTGATGATATTTTCGACTTTTTCTCACTCACATCTTCCTTAGTGTTACATATAGTACCAGACTGTGTAAGGAAAACATTTCCAGTAGACAGTTTTCCATTTTTGAAATCACTAATTCCGCCATTTTGTGCAAGTTTTTCCGCAGCACTTCTTGGTGTAAGGAGTCCAACAATGGATCCCTCTTGTTGAAGGTCAAGGTCATTCAAATCAAAATCGGGATTTTCTACCAAAATCTGATCAATGACTTCCATCTGCTTTGCGTAATTTTCGTCCTCAGTATCAAAGACCTGGCTAAAAATAGCATCAGGATGGTCGTCTGCCAAGATTTCTCCTATGCTCGGTGGAACGTTTAAGGTCTGTCCGCCAATTTGCAGCTGGAGAATTGGCGTAATAATTGGATTTTCTATGTCATTATTAAAATCCTCATCAGATGAGTTATATTGTGAGTCAAACTCGGGCTCGCTTTGAAAACTCAGAAAACTCAAACGGTCCTCCTCTAAAACTGTAAAAAGGTATATTTTATTCAAATTCATGTTTGGATGTTTGCTTCCAAAACTAAGCCAACTGGAATGACTTAGTTCTTTTTAATCTGAAGGAAAATCATGACTCCACAGCTTCATGTACAAAGCCACTTTAAGCTTATGGATATAACACTTTTAAGAATCTTATGACAATTAAAACAGCAACAGTGAGATGTGAGTGACTTTATTGACGATCTAATTGTATTTTCATGTCAAAGAGTGTGCGTGCAACGTACAAAATGTACAAGGAAGTGTAGCATACAAACATGAAGTTTTATGTTAGTGTATATTTTACTATTCTCCTAAAGCTACATTCACACTGTCACGGATCGGGCCACAGATAGCTATGGATCAAAGCAATCCATAGGGGTGTTGTAGCAATCTGTAGGGGAGTAGTAGCAACCCGTAGCAATCAGGGACCATCTTTTTTTTTTAAATAGCTCTACGGATTGCTACAACTCCTGTATGGATAGCTATGACTCGCATACGGGTTGATTTGGATACTAACAGATTCCACAAGGAAAGGCTACTGATTGAGTCTTTGTAATATTTCATATCACACGTTCTTCTGTCACTATATCATTTAATACCTCAACTTTTCATTTTCAGATAAATAATGATATAAAAACGTGTATGAAACCCTGAAACTATTACAAAAATAACAAGTGAGACCATCTCATCTTGAAAGTATTGAGTGTTTAAGTAAATAATTATGCTGTTAAAATACATCAGAAACTTGAGCATATTCTACCAATTTCTAGTCTAAAGTGGTAGCTATCCGTGTGTGAGTCGTAGTTTCAATGTGGTTCACAGAACATTTTGCGTTCAACTCACCACTGACAGACCTAATTTGAAGTTATAGCTCAATCCGAAAAAGTGTGAAGGGGGCTAAGTGGTAGATTTCATTTCAATCTTTTCACTTGACCTTCCGATGGTTTGACCTTGACATGACCTTTTTTTGTCTTTAAGTTAGATGCCCAACACTAATATGATTGTTTTCATCAAGATTTATATGTTCCTAATGACCTTTTTAACCTTAGACACTTCGCATTCAATTAAAAATTTTCATCTATTGTAAGTTTCATTGTTCATAATGACTATAATGTCACAGATGAATTGACAGACTGACAGACAGATAGAAATACAGACAGAAGGACAGATAGAAGGCAACTGGAAAATTTCTTCATCACCTGGAATAATGTGTGAATCTTTACTCAACTTTTAATAAATGTGCAAGACTTATTACAATTGTCTTTGCAGGAAGGCTGACAATACAGTTAGACAATGAATTCCAGGCAAAAAAAAGAGGTGTACTTTCAAATAATCTGACAGAAGTTCTGTCCCATGTCTGACAAGAAAGAGGGAAATAAAGAAAACCAATAATAAAACTCGTTTCAACCAAACTGACACACCATGAGACAGACAGACAGATGGGACAATATAATCCTTAAGTACCACTATGCTTCTCAGGCTACACAAAAATGATTTTTCAGCAATTTTTTTGCGAAATCATGTGCATTGACATGATATGTACAAGTAACTTACGTGATTTATCAGAAATGAAGGATAACTCTCGTAGTCTGTTAGAAGCTCGGCTTGTGGCATCAGAGAGACACAGCGACTCAGGTACCCACTTCTGTTCTCTACCTCCCCATGCTTTATCTATGTCCTGGAGCTGAAAATAAAAAAAGTTAACACAGTTTGAAGTTCTTTGAACTAAAAAAGAGAATTTAGCTTAAGTTTCTTTCAAACTTCCTTGCCTTAATGTGGTTTTCTGGTATCACAAACATTTGAATCATTGCTGCATTTATCAATAAAAATAGTTAAATTGCTGCTTCTCAGATTCAAATTTGTGAATTTTCTTCTCAAGAAATAAGTGTGCAGCTATACATTAGCCTAGACTTATACTTTCTAATGAAATACATGTATGAAACTAACGTCTTACATTATTCCTGCTAAAAATATTTTTAATGATGTGTTATTTTAATGCCTACGTCATAAAATCCCCATGTATCTTCTCTAAGTTTGAAAAGATGAAAATAAAATGGAGGCAAAAATTACAGTATTTATCAAGTTAAAGTTGGTTTATATCTCTTATTTCAAAAATACCTTCAAATCCTCTGCGTTTTCAAATGGTGATATTGCGTCAGCCATCCAGCCGTCTATCCAATCGTTGAAGCTATCAGATCGGTACGGCACATCAAGCCGTGTTGCTATGGCTTTAAGGGCTTCTTCCTCATCTTCCTTGCTACTGTACGATTTCTGTAGACCCATGTCCTCCATTAATTTAAAGAGGTCGTCTTTTGTTGTGACTCCGGTAAGGTTGGCGAGGGCATTGGCAGCCTCATCCCTTAATTCAGACTGCAAGTACAAAATTATCACATTGCAAAATATAACAGAACACTAAAGCATTATATGTGACATTGACCTTGAAATTGTCCTTGACTTTTTAGGTGTTGTGTCTAAACATGCTTGACTATCTCTTTCATAAGGTTGACGATCCCTGAAAGTTTTACATGTTTTATATCAAGTTTCATGTCCATATTAAATTTTTGATAATGTTAAAGAAAATTGCCACCTGTCATTTTTGTAATTCAAATAATTTTAATCTGTTTCAGTTTTTTTTTCTTCAACCTTAAAGGCCTGTGCTCAAATTGGGTGACATTGATTCACATCATCTGATTTTCAAATGCTTATTCAACTTGTTTACTTACAATTCCATCAACAAGTCTGGGTAAAATGCTGGCCACCACATCCTGCCGACTTTTTCCGATCACAGATAATGCCGTTAAGCCATTTTTCCTGATGTTCAGGTTACCAGCCCCATTATTCATCTGATGGGAAAGTTTGTTTATAAACCTGTCCAAGTAGTGCTCGGATATCCCTACATCTCTGTAACATTGACAAATTAGACATTGCTTAGTGCGCTCATTTTAGGATTTTTTTCTTTATGAAAAACTTTGTTTTGAATATAATCATTCAAATAGAAAGTGCAAATAAGTTGTCAATTTCTATAAATAAATTCAATGATTTTTTTTTCTAATTGTGAAAGACTATATGAAAAAACGCAATTCATAATTATAATATCATAGAATCATGCATTTTGGAATTTTCATTTCTATATTATGATGTTTCCCACAGTATTATACCACTTTACATTTTGTTGATTTTTTTATCTGATCATAATTCAACCTATGTCAGATACTATCCTTAATAAAAAGACCAAATAGGAAACACAGGACCTGGTATTGAGTGTTTTCAGAATACAGAATTATTTTCCATCTGGGACAGTATGTGACGTAAAACCATAATTACTTCATGAAGTTAGTGTTGTACGGTAATTCCCAAGGGCTTAAGGACCACTCCCATCGAGTTTGATGATTTTCAACTAATTTACTTCAGATACCATCCAAAATAGGAAATAATTTGTTATTGAAAATACTGAATATGTCATAGTCTTTAATTCACTTTGATTTTATAAGTATTCCTCACCTATGAAGATCTAAAATATAATCACAGACTTTACTGTGTACATCAGCGTCTTCAGTGTCCAGCATGGTTAGTAAACGCTGGAGAATGCTATCAAATGACGGTGACGCGCCTTTCACGTCACGGAAAAAATCCTCCTTCAGAAGCTTGTGTATGACTTCCATGTCTGATGGTACTTTCCTTTTACCTTTTCCAGTCTCCTCCTGGATATAAACAAAATATTCAAAATATATTCTGCAGATCTTGATATATCAAGAAAGTTCTGAAAATCTATTTATTATAATATAGTACAATACAATGTTTAATATATAGAATATCAGGAATGCCCATATCAGGTTATCTTCCAGGTAATAGTTGTAACCGTTCTAAACCTTCCTAAATGTATAGCAGAGATGTAGAAAAGTGTCAGTCCGAAGGAAATGTTGACAAAAATTCTTTTGGACTGACAAACGTTAGCAGTACTTTTCATTGTTCCAACTGACAAAACTACTAAAATGTTTGAAAAGAGTGAAACAGATTTTTACATCTCTGGTATAGACACCAGACATCACATCATTTGATAACATATTTCATTGTGAAATCATATTAATATTTAATCTCACCGTCTTTATGCGTTTTCATGACTTGTACTGTGACCTAACATTAAGATATTTTTAATGTCTAGCTGACTGATAGGAAAATCTTCTATTCAAACTGAACGTCCTTTTGTTTCATTGTAATGAACATCAATCATGTCAATAATATATTTTCCAAATTGAAGATATCTTTTCATGAAATCACAATGTATTGTTTGCACTGCCTAATGTGTCAAAAACACTGATGGCTTACTGTAAACGTGTTATTTTTTGTGTAGGGGTAATTTTCGTGTTATTTTTTGTGTAGGGGTAATTTTCGTGTTATTTTCACTGGGGGAAATTTTCGCAAAATGACCACCGCAACATTACGCATGGGGGTAATTTTGGCAAAATTGGGAGTATTTCCTTCAGCATTGCATACTGGCTGTAATTTTTGCACTGGATTTGTTTTAGCGAAAATACTACAGCATGTAATAACGCGAGGGGTGTGTAGGGGTAATTTTCGTGTTATTTTTTGTGTAGGGGTAATTTTCGTGTTATTTTATGTGTAGGGGTAATTTTCGTGTTATTTTTTGTGTAGGGGTAATTTTCGTCTTATTTTCTGTGTAGGGGTAATTTTCATGTTATTTTTTGTGTAGGGGTAATTTTTGTGTTATTTTTTGTGTAGGGGTAATTTTTGTGTTATTTTTTGTGTGGGGATAACTTTCGTGTTATTTTTTGTGTGGGGGTAATTTTCGCGTTATTACATGCTGTAGTATTTTCGCTAAAACAAATCCAGTGCAAAAATTACAGCCAGTATGCAATGCTGAAGGAAATACTCCCAATTTTGCCAAAATTACCCCCATGCGTAATGTTGCGGTGGTCATTTTGCGAAAATTTCCTCCAGTGAAAATAACCACGTTTACACTAAATGAAACTTGATGAATTTTTTTAACCAAAGACATTTTACATACAAATCATTTCAAAATCATGACATTGATACTATCATAAAATATAAAGGATTCTTGTCTTAAAGTAACTCTGGATTCTGTTTAAGGCATACCTTGAATTTAACATTGGTAGAGTTTTCATCCACTATCATGTTTGTAAGATTGAATGATTTAGTCCGCTCTCGGCTGTTAGGTCCGCCAGACTTGGTGCGGAATCCACGGATGGAATCCGGAGTTCCTAATCCAAAATCCATTTCCATTCCACCAAACTGAAAAGCTCTGGACTTCACTATAGTCAAGTAAAATTGGAAATATTGATAAAATAGAATATAGTTAATCTCTCATTTGTTTTTCTACTCTTCCTTCTGAATCCTGGACTTCATCCCTTGAAAAGTTATTTATTTTCTGTTATTCTCTATCTTTAAGGGTTACTTAGTATACATGACAAAAGTTTATTAACAAGATTTTCCTTCTTTTAGGGGGTAGAGGATAAACTTAACATCAATATAAAATTCTAAATATAAACTAAATAAATTTTTTTATTGTCTGCTTCATAAAATTTTCAGACTGATTAAAAAAAAATTCAAATTTAAAAAAAAAATTCTTATGTAGACATGGTAGAGTATCATGTGTATTTTGCCCCCCTATTTGCCTGTTGACGAGATAGCGAATTAAAGATGGGGCAAATACAAATATCTTTTAGGGATTAATTTAATCAAAATTGTACTGGAGCATATTTAAGTCTTATGTCTCATAGGGCAGAATTAAAGCTGTATCCAGTGCATCTTGACTCATTTAACAACATTTTTCTTTCTATAAAGAAAACTCTACGTCGATCAGAAAATTTAAGATTATCAACATTATTTGAAATTTCTGTGACTTCAATCATGAAACCCAGTAAAATATATGAAAGAGAAAGAAAACATTGTGATTTTCAGAGCAGATTCTGAAAATAATGAAAAGTAAAATGTGATTTCAAAAGTAACATATAGAAAAAACAAATTAAATTAAAGCAAAAAGAAAATGAAAATATCAGAGTAGCATGTGACAAAGACTTCAAGTGAGAGAAAACACTTCGTAAAATATCACAGAAGCAGCTGTACGACTTTTTAGATTACGAAAAACTTTTCAGTCCGAACAATAAACTTACAAACATTTCCTACAGGGTGGTCTGAAATTTTGGTGCATATATGTATCAATGAATCTCAATTTATAAATAAAAGAGAAAATGTAATTAACAGAGATTTATATATGATTCATTAGCTAATTTATTTTCTCAATATTATAATATTCTAAGTTGTGAACAAAGCTCAAATTGAACCAAAAACATAGAACTCTTCAAGAACAGGTATGTCACCTGTACCATTTTTGTCCTTTAGTTAAGTGACCTTGACCTTGAAGGTCTCATCATGCTAGACCATCCCTGCAAGTTTGATGGACGTATCATGCATAAATATAATTAGTTATTAGGTTAGTTACTGACCGTCTACAGAGAATTGTCAGGTTGATCAAGCTCAAAGAAGGCGAGGCGAAGTCCGTGGCAAAATAAATATATATATTGATAAAATAGCAATCTATGTGTTACTGTCAGACAGACTGATGGAGAGACAGACGGACCGACTGATGAAGAGACAGACAGACACCATACATAGTGATCCCCATATCTCTCTTTCTAGCATTGAAGCCTATGAAATAATCTGGTTGGTTACTTACATTCATATTTCCCTGGAGTTCCGGGTGTAGATCGACGACTTTGAGGTTTGAACTGCCGTTTTGACGACGTTGATGACAGATTTGATATGGTCCTCACCATCCCTGTTACTTTCTTTAGTTGTTGAAGCGGCGTTTTAGTCGGCTCTTCCCCTCCGTCACCCCAAAAGAATGGTTTCTGGTCCTGTAATAATAGATTTACCAGTACTATTTATAATTTAGTATTATTTTGACAAATTTTCTATTTTGACAAATTTTCTATTTTGACAAATTTTTTATATTTTGCCAATATTACTACAGTAGACTTGCATTTTACATGACTGTTTTATACATGATAAGACTCGACATCACAAAATTTGATGAAACTTCTTTCTCTAATATCATAACAGAACAATATATGACTGACATCACAAGAAGTTGTGAAGTCCAATTTTGACTTATCTATAAAGCAATTCTAGTGAAAATATGAAAATAGTCTCTCCCCCCTTCCTTCCTCTACATATTATATTTCCATTTTAACTTTTAAATATTCAAATTGCGGATTCTATACCAAGCCAGGAAAATGTATATAATTATATAAATTCTAATAAAAAAGTTTATGTATACATGTAATTTTATCCTTTACAAAGTGACAAAAGAAAGAAAAACTTCTGCAAAAAAGAAATTGCTGTTGTTACAATGGCATGTGAAAAGACTCATTATCTATGAATGATATAATAAATCAAATTGTAGAAATCAAACTTTGTTAAATCATTTAAAGCGATTTCAATTCTAAGCTTCAATATTAAGTTTGCACACTATTTGACTACTTTTTAAAAGATTAACTTAAATTACCATCATAACTGAATACACATAGTACATTTTATCTACAATTATAAATTTCTATTTCTTATTATTATTATTTTTTAAACACCACAGACATGTAAACAATTCAGAGACAAGGACATTTTTTCGTATGTAACACAGAACATTGAGGAGTATATGTCATTACAAACATGCATATCTTATGGTTTAAGATAGAAACAGAAAGCATTCAATATGAACATGAACTGCAATCACATAGTACAAATACTCAAACAACAGTGCACAAAAATTAATGAGTATAGCTGTTAAATATTTCCTTATGTAACAAACTAAGTAACTCAAAGGTGCAAACTATTGATGCAGCAAAAACTTCTTGTGCAACACAAAATATAACCTCTTGGAGCAACATAAACCCTTGCTGTAACATGACCTTTTATTGCATCCTTATGTTGCCTATATGGAAAACAACCTTCTGGTGCATGATAAACCCCATAGAGCAATAATAACCTCTCAAAGAAACACGTTGAGGAAACAGCTAGCTGCCCACACACATACATTCAAAAGATCATTTGCTGAAACTCATAATGGCTGACAAAATGACGAAAAATGTAGGTAATTTTCGCACCTTTTTCACTGTTGCGTCTCAAAGAAAATTTCGTCTTTTCACATTGATCAACACCAAAAGATGTTGACTCGGAAATTTTGAGTTTTGGAAACAAGATAGGAAAATACATGTAGTCTATTCTAAGCATGTTAAGTCAAACATAGCTTTTGTTAAATGTGAAAAATACATGAATTGTTACAACATTTCAGGAGCAGATGCATGGACAATATGTGTTAAAAGAGAAGCAGGTGCACATCACAATCACATGGCCTCATAGGCATTTGACACTGACGTATTAGAAGAGGTGATCCTGACCTGTCATCACAGAGAATTTACAGAAAGACCAGATGCAGACATCATACAGTGGCAGATTTAGGGAAATGAAGAGGGGACAAAGAGGGGGGGGGGGGGGGTTCACCCAAAGCGGTGGCCAAAATTATATTCCTGAAAACTGAAAAATTTGGATAATTTTCAGTCAAAATCTGCAAAATTCTTCCCTCACCTCAAGCAGAGGAGATGCTGGATCCACCACTGATTTCAGGGACTTATAGACACTCCTTGTTTCACAACAAACAGACAGTGCAGACACATCACATTGAAGTGGACACTATACAGTTAAGTGCTACAGCGGACACAATGCACGGATCTAAAGCTGTCATCACAGGGACTAGTCAATAATACTATAACAAACACTCCTGATTCCATGCATCTCCGACAGTGCAGACACATCACATGACTTCACAAAACAGAGATGTAATGCTGAAAAATCAGAGGAACTTGACAGTGCA
This sequence comes from Pinctada imbricata, assembly GCA_033119305.1. NCBI lineage: Eukaryota > Metazoa > Mollusca > Bivalvia > Pterioida > Pteriidae > Pinctada > Pinctada imbricata. Next base: position 8,655,144 of record VSWD01000014.1, on the reverse strand, counting down.
GAAACAACACTTGACATCACATAACAAAGATGTAGGGCTGTCAACACAGGGACTTGACAGTGCAGAAACAACACTTGACATCACATAACAAAGATGAAGGGCCGTCAACACAGGGACTTGAAAGTGCAGAGACATCACATCACATAACAAAGATGTAGGACCGTCAACACAGGGACTTGACAGTGCAGTGACATCACATGACATCACATAACAAAGATGTAGGGCTGTCAACACAGAGGCTTGACAGTGCAGTGACATCACACAACAAAGATGTAGGGCGGTTAACACTGGAACTTGACAGTGCAGTGACATCACATCACATAACAAAGATGTAGGGCTGTCAACACAGACGCTTGACAGTGCAGTGACATCACATAACAAAGATGTAGGGCTGTTAACACAGGAACTTGACAGTGCAGTGACATCACATCACATAACAAAGATGTAGGGCTGTCAACACAAGGACTTGACAGTGCAGTGACATCACATGACATTACATCACAAAACAGAGATGTCATGCTGAAATATCACAGAAACTTGACAGTGCAGAAACAACACTTGACATAACATAACAAAGATGTAGGGCTGTCAACACAGGGACTTGACAGTGCAGTGACATCACAAAGATGTAGGGCTGTTAACACAGGGACTTGACAGTGCAGTGACATCACATAATAAAGATGTAGGGCTGTCAACACAGGGACTTGACAGTGCAGTGACATCACATCACATAATAAAGATGTAGGGCCGTCAACACAAGGACTTGACAGTGCAGTGACATCACATGACATCACATAACAAAGATGTAGGGCTGTCAACAAAGGGACTTGACAGTGCAGTGACATCACATGACATCACATAACAAAGATGTAGGCTGTCAACACAGGGACTTGACAGTGCAGTGACATCACATGACATCACATAACAAAGATGTAGGGCTGTCAACACTGGGACTTGACAGTGCAGTGACATCACATGACATCACATAACAAAGGTGTAGGGCTGTCAACACAGGGACTTGACAGTGCAGTGACATCACATGACATCACATAACAAAGATGTAGGGCTGTCAACACAGGGGCTTGACAGTGCAGTGACATCACATGACATCACAACACAAAGATGTAGGGCTGTCAACACAGGGACTTGACAGTGCAGTGACATCACATCACTTCACATAACAAAGATGTAGGGCTGTCAACACAGGGACTTGACAGTTCAGTGACATCACATGACATGACATAACAAAGATGTAGGGCTGTCAACACAGGGACTTGACAGTGCAGTGACATCACATAACAAAGATGTAGGGCTGTCAACACAGGGACTTGACAGTGCAGTGACATCACATCACATTGGGGTGGACACTACAGCTCAGTGCACAGTTAGTATACAAGCACTACCTTCAAAGAATTGCCTTCAGCTAAAAGCGAAAACTCTGTGCCGATTAATGACTCCGCTACCTCTGCACCAGACTCATCATGCAAATCATCTATAAAATCGTCTACTTCATCCACATCATCATCATCTACCTGATTACTCTCATCATCATCGCTCCAACCATCATCAGAGCCTATTTCCCTTCGCTGTTTTTTCTTACGTTTGCCACGTCCCCTTTTTTGTCCGTGACAGGGACGTTCGTTAACGTCACCGTCAGAATCGGACCAATGATAGACTGACTCTTCCTCTGAGTCACTTAGGTACATCTTGAAACGCTTAGCAAGCTGTTGATATAGTAAAAAAGTCCTAAAACACTTAGCAAGCTGTTGATATAGTAAAAAGTCATAAAACACTTAGCAAGCTGTTGATATAGTAAAAAGTCCTAAAACACTAAGCAAGCTGTCGATATGGTAAAAAGTCTGAGCTTTTCTTAATATCTTAAAATACTGTTATAACGCATCTCAGTGGACCAATAAATAAATACGATAAGAAAATATTTTGACTTAAAAAAGTTTTAAGGATTAAATTTCTGCTACTTGACTGAATAATATCTATTACAACAATGAATGAAATAGGTTTACCAGGTATGAATGTTTCCAATCATAAATTGTCAATATGGTTCATTTAAGCTCAAGGACTAACAGATAATGAGTTTTAAAAAAAAATCTTGTAGGGAGGCATTATATAAAATCACAAAAGTACATACAGTACATTGGTAAGAGAAGTATGTTTATAATTTATATTATCATGTATAACTTTTAAAATGTTGAATCTGAAATTTTGTAAACATTTACTGGTATATATTTAGTACAAATGAAACACTTAAGTAGTACGAAAAGGGACCTACTTAGACAGTAATGTACTTAGTTTTTTTAATATAAACTTTCATGAAAATATGACATAATTTAAGGACACTAACTACAAATTCTGTATATGTGATACAATTTGTTTCAATTTTAATTTAAACTTTATTTATTGTCAATTTTGGAGTTATCTCCCTTGACATACAGCAGTATCACAATGTCATTGGAAATCTTTCATGCCGGAGATAATAAAATTTTGTGACCCGACAGTGTTCTTAATAAAAGGCGTAATAAACAATCCTACCTCGTACAGATCCATTGGTTCCTCTTCCTCATATCCTGGTACATGACTTGGTTTCGGTACCGGCACCTGACAAAAATAAACTGATTAGATTCTATCTAAAACCGTATATTGTTTTTTTCATTTCTTAATTTCAACAGTCTATCTCCTTGTCATTCAAGAAATAACAACTACATGTAGCTAGCTGTGATTTATTGTCCATTAATCAATCAAATTACCACCAAGCCTTGAAGCAGCGAGATGATAATTTGATTGGTTCATGCAACAAGGGGAATTATTGGACGATACATCACAGCTAGCTAGCTGTTATTTCTATTCTAATATATTCTGATTATATAGCAGACGACAAGTAGTGCTGCTGTATATGTAGTTTTCAGAAAATGACAGGTCTTCAGAGTATCAATTTCAGAGTATGTGTGTGAGTGGGTGTGTCTTATCTGACCATGAATGTGTTATGGAGAATAGACCATGGTAGAACTCTTCAGCTCATATAGGGAGAAAATCATATTAGAATTGTAAATTCTCTGTCACCAAATTTGATCATGAATCATTCTAAAGCTAAGAGTACATGTATCTCAATCATGGCAGACCTGTGTCCTTCGTTTTTTGGCACACATTTTAGGACAATGTTCAGAATTTCTATGTTTATCCATTATTATGATTGCCATAGTCTCAGGACAATGAATCATTTGATTTGGCACATTTTGTTCATTGTGACGTTATACTCGATCACAGCGTCTTGATAAGATGTCATGTTTTTCACAGTGAAAATATTGCCAAATTTTGTGACGTCTGACTGTCTAACTACAGTGATTTTTTTCAGTTATTTGGGAATGGGGTTGGGGCCCGTGCAATTGGGAAAATTAACGACTTTGGGAATATTTTGGGAAGTACTACATGTAAATATAAAAGTAAAATGACAGTTTATACAATCAAAAGTTCAGAATTGAATGTTTAATCATTCTTTTAAATATGATTTAATTACTTATGCTTACAACAATATGGCAAATAATAAGTAAATTTGCTACTTTTGAACCAGTAAATTTCACTATTTTCGCTGATAATTCCTTCTGAATGAAATTGGGAAAATTTAGAGCCACAATTGGGAAAAAAAGATACTATTTTTCATTGGGAATGGGGCCGAATAACGGCCCCAAAAAGGAGCAAAAAAAATCCCTGGACTAGATTACTGGCAAATAAGCTATTACACATATGGTACCCTTATATGATAATAATAGAACATTTATTTCAATGTAGAGCTTACAGGTTTTGGTGTCCAGACTTCTCTACTGGATGGCATCATAGGTGGGGTGGGAGGGCGGAAGCCAAGCTGTTTACGTATCACAGAATTTGGTATATAACCTGAAAGTGCATATACTTTTTCTTTTAATTTAAGGGTAAATGAGATGTTAAGACATGAGTGCATGGCCAAGAGCTTTGTTTTTGGACTAAATGATGGAGCAGCCTAATAATTTTATATCATTTATATTTACATGTAGATAAGAATACTGATAAAAACTAAAACTTTACAGAGACAAAGTTATACTTTTCGGTTTAAAAAAGAAGAAATGACATTCAAAACTGGGGACAACTACAAATGAATATTAATTTTGTAAAATCATAAACATCATATTGACTTATATTTTTGGACTTCATGAAGGAAAGGCATATAGAATTTGACGTAATTATATAAGAATACATGTACTGGTAAAAACTTAAATTTTTCAATGACTTACCATCGAGTGCTATGATAGGCTTCCTCTTTAACAAGGCCCGTTCAAACGGTGTTAGCAGGTGTAAATTTGCCATGCCTGACCCTCCTATGTCAAAATTGATAAAGTCTGATAAAGGGCAAAACTGAACTTTGTACATACATAAATACCATGTTTGTTAAGTCTTAAAAAAAAGTATAGGCTTTTCAAGAAATATTTAGCCTGTCCCATGCTTGACGTTTATAGCCAAAAAACGAGATGGGCACATTTTGATTTTTTGGTTTGAATAGTTCGGGGAGATGTTCCTCTAAATGTGGACATATCCATCTTTCTTCTACCTCATTTCTATTAAAAGTCGCCACCCTGACCTTAATATGAAATCTTGATGAAGAATCTCTAAACGGCCAAACTAGTAATACTCTATATTAGCTTTTCATTGTGATGTCATTATATAATACAGATTTATGTAGTTTAGTTATGATAAAAGCATAATAAAGATGCAAACTGTAACTAAGAAAATATTTCTAAATGATTTAGTACATTAAGAAATAACATCTACCTAGATAATTTGATTTGTTCATGTGACAAGGGGAATTACTGGACAATTAACCACAGATTGGTAGATGTTTTTTCTTTTTCTAATAAATAATAGTTATAGCAAACCGAAAGACTTAGTATAATTGTTGCTACAGCAATTTTAAGAAAACGAGTCGTTTTGGGAAAATCAATTGCATCTAGAAGGCTTGGCTTATCTGACAGGGAATGTTTTGGAGAATTATCAACAAGTGAATTGTCTTGCTTATATTGGGAGAAAATCTCACGTAATGTAAGAATAGACTTACTTCTTCCTTTATCTTCTTTCTTCTCAAACTTCACTGTTTTCTTCTTCTTTATAGAGCGAGGAGTGTCAATATCAAACTCAAAATCTGAAGATTAAACACATTAATACACTGTCATTAAGTCAAATTCTATATTTTAGAGCAATGTATATCAGACCAAAAACCTGCAGATGGAAAAGATAAAGATATCTTTAAAATTATATTTTACTTTTCATCTCTTTACAGGAAGAAACATCAGACTAAAAATCTGACAATTAAAAGCAATACATCCATCATCATAAGAATAAAAATATTTTTTCCTAAATAAAGCAGGGCAAAAGAAATTCCTGAATTAGTGCTAGTTTTAGCCCTGTTATTTTGCATTACAATTTAGAATGTATAAAATAGCATACAAATGTATTTAAACTTTGTAAGGGATAAAGAATTTGAAAATGTGGAGGAAAATGAGAGAACAATGTATGTAGCCATAAAGGGCTTTTTTTCATGGGTGCCTTCATTTGTACATGATTTAATGATTTCTAAAGCATATTAAGATTATAATAATTGAAAGTACAGAATCTGTCTAATTTATAGCAAATTGTTGTAGGAAAGTAATGATATAAAAGCAGCATGCAAGGTAATAATATGACTTAAGAAAATATACATATTAAAGGCCAAGCAAGCAAAATCACCAATAAGCATGAATTGTACTGAATTAGAGAGCATTAAAGCGTAAAGTCTAAACTAAACTATAAAACATTCAACATTTTTCCTAGAGACAACCACCACCGTGCTACATGAATATCAATTAAAAATTGACTTCTTACCCTCCTTGTTATTCTAAGAACAATATCTGCTGAAAATTGTCAAGATCATAACTACAAAATGGTGATTAATCACTCGTTGAAATTGAACATTAAAAAAAAAAATTATTTTCATGACGTAACATCTATACTCAGAATTTCTTTTACTAATTTACAATTCTAACAGCAAATTTAATAAGGAATATTTCAAATATCTTTTTTTCTATATTTTTGTTCAACTTGTAGATATGAGCACTCATGCCGGGATCTAGAGAATATATATAAAATGAAAACAAATGTCCGAGCTGGGCAATTTCTGCCCAGTTTTTCATTGTTACATCACAATGGATCGAAATTGGGTCTTTAAACAGTGACCTCACAATGAAAACAACACCAAAAAATTTTTACTTTTTGAATCTTCCAACAAGATTGGAAAATGGTATATTGAACAAAGATATAGTGAATAGCATTTCTTACCTGCATCAATGGAGGTGTCAGGGGAGGTAATTAATCCCTCCTGACTTCCTCTGGGTCCAGGTTTAAAGACTGACCCTCCTCCCCTAGGTGTGATTGTCCCTGGCCTAGGTGTTAAAGCTCCGCCTTTTGGGACCACGCCTCCTATCCCTGGTGTTGTAGCTCCTGCCCTTGACGTTATTTGCCCCGCCTTCGAGGTTGTTTGCCCCGCCTTTCTAGGAGTAATACCCTCAGGTGTATGGGCGGGTGATTTAAGCGCCTCTTCTTCTGATGGAGTTGGTGAACCTAGGAATGAAGTGGCCTCCGTTTCCTCTCTTGTGATTGGACGATGTGAATCTATTAATAGAACAAGCATATACATGACTGTAATTTTAATCATACTGTAAAGAAATCTTACTTGATGAAGTGAATCTATTGACCAAACATGAAGCTCCTATCATACTGATACATTTTGTTTTAATTTTAGAGCTATCCTTCTTGAATATTATACAATTAATGACCTTGTGTTCAGTAGATATAGCAGTATAGCAACCCTCAGCATATGTTATTCACCTCGGCCTCGGCCAGCGGCCTCGGTGAATAACATATGCTGAGGGTTGCTATACTGCTATATCTACTGAACACAAGGTCATTTTAAAATTGTTTTATTGTATGATCATGAAATGCAACAATTACCTTTTTAGCAGTAAGGAATTCATAGGTATTCTCAGATGACGCGAAATATATGCATATGCTGCTACCATTATGACGTCATAACTACAACGCCAATTTTAGAAAGATAATGGGGAAAATATGAGAGTTGTTCTAAATTTAGATCTCTGGAGGTGATTATAGCGATATATTCAGATGCTCCAGACATGTTATCAGCCAATCAGTGATGGGCATATTTTCCAGTCATACAATAAAGGTAAATACAGTTTATAACAATATTATTGGAAATCTCTAGTGCCGGAGGTAAGAAAACTTTGCGGCCTGGCACCATCCTTAAGGTTAAAAATATTTTTCACATACCTCTGAAAGCTCTTTCTAACCTCCTCTTCTCTAATCTCCTGAGGATTTCCTCCTCTATAATGGTCCTCTCCTCCTCAAGCCTCCTCCTGGCTTGCTCCTCCCTCTCTTCCTCCTCTGCCTCTAAGTCCTCGAGGATCTCCTCAGGTTCTGGTCTATTCCTCTCTTGTGTCCTCACAGATAAAGATGTACTGAACTTGGGCAGCTTCTTTGCATCAAACCTGATAGTAAAATTTAAAGATAAGGATACATTTAAACATAAAATACTTACATAGAGGACATATTTGCGTATAAAGGTTCTGATTTTTTTCAGTTATTTCCACCTTAGTGGATCTACATGTAGGATACTTTCAGTTTCCCCTGTGAAATTTTGCAATGACAGTTCCATGGATCCAATGCAATGTAGAATATTTAGCTGATGGCACAGATCCTGAGACCCCTAGCACCATAGTAAGATCCCATAACCATAATAACACTACTGTTTGCGCAGCTCAGTTCGGAAACTGGATTAATGCGATTTTGATATTATCAAACAGATTCATAAGTAAAGATAATTCTTACTTCAATGACACTTTGTATGTCTACTCACCATGGTTTAACTCTTGGATTATATGGAATAACGTTTTCTTTGCTTTCGTCCTATATTGAAAAAGGAGACTTTATCAAACAATGTTCAGCGTCAAACTTTTAATATAAAGCCTTTCTCACATAACTGCAGTCTAGTTGTTTTGGATGGCAAAATAAGTACTTTTTTCGCAGTATGACGTCAAGGACAATAAATTTTTAACTGTGACATAATGAAAATCAGCACTTGCCATCTGCAAAATACTGGTCACACAATCATGTGAAAAAAGGCTTATTGATGAATACATGTAACAAAGAACAGACTTAACATTATATATGGACAGACGGACAGACAGGATTTTGACGAAGTGATACCTGAATATCAATTTGCTTCACTTATATAACACTGAGTTTCATTATTTCACTTTATCTATATTATGAAAACAAAGTCTGATTTCACTTTCAAGTATTTTTTTTTATTTATCTAATAAAATCCTCAAAATTTATAAGGACATAAAAATTAGTACATGTAATTTAAAAAGCAATTGTCTTCAAGTGCAGCTTTTTTTTTGGCAAAATGAATGTAGACAATTGTAAATGACAAATGTTTGACTGCAGTTATAATTTTTGCAGGTATTACAATTTTCAATGAATATAAATGCAAATACAATGATACATAAAGCGCTAAAGGCGGTATGGCCGGATTGCGATGTGTTTGTATTAGATGACGTATACACTATTGTGCAGACAGAAAGGTCATTAAAACTATTGCAAAATGAAATAAAACATGTGTTTGTGAAACAAGAATGCCCCCATTGGCATCTTTGTCAGTAAATCAGATGAAAAGTAGTTTCATATTTGAGGTCAAGGTCACAAGGTCAAATTTAGTATTCATGGAAAAGTATTGTCACATGGAATTCATATGTGAAATATGAACGCCCTATCACTTACCATTCAAAAGTTATGGCTAATGTTTAAATTTTCGATATAGGTCAATTTCCGAGGTCAATGTCACAAGGTCAAAAATGTTGGTACCCATGGAAAGGTCTTGTCACCATTCAAAAGCTATGACAAAGGTTAAAGTCGTTCAAAATAAGGTAAAACTCCAAGGTCAAGGTCACTAGGTCAAATTTGTTGCTGTGTTTGATTTGTCTCATCATGGTCTATCACCATGTCAAGTTTTAACTTGCTCCTCCAAGCAGTTTACACTCAACGGACTTAAACACAACACTTTCACCAAAATGTTGATGCACTGACAGACGGACGGACAGATGGACTTTGCCATTTCATAGACCAGATTTTACTTCGCAATCCGGCCAATGACGGACTTCGCCATTTAATAGACCGGATTTTGGTTCGCAATCCGGCCAATGACGGACAGACAGACTGACCTCGTCATTTCATAGACTGGATTTTGCTTTGCAATTCGGCCAAAAAGGAAAACTATATCTGCACAGTATATACTCTGTAAGTTGAAGAAGTAGATTTTTGTCATTGACTCACCTTAAAATTCTGTAGCGTTATACGTTCCAGATAATTATGAGGAAAGAAACTTGTCAGTGGGATCAAACTGTAAAAAAAGATAATCAAAAATTGTAACGGATTGTGATGAAATCAATGCCGCCTAAAATTTCTACTTCATACACAAAAATATTCTAAGATAATATACCATTCTAACTATGAAATTCAGTACAAATATCTGTTGCGAAATACAGTGTTTAAAATTTGCAAAATTTCAGGTCATCAAGTGCATGTTGGCAACTTCAAGGAAAATTTAGATAACCCCATTCAATTTGCTATTACATGTAATATATTTCCAGATTGTCTGGACATAATCTTGTACTACTGTAAAGAACAGACAACTGGAATTTCAAACCCTGGAAATGATCACTGACGATACCTGAATAATATTTCCTGTCATTTCATAAAACATTTACCTATCTTGTAAGTAAGCTCAAAATATTGGAATTGACATCGTTTTGCGTTGTTTTCATTATGTAATTTTAGTTATGACAAAGACATCAAAGATGGAGAGCAAAAAGCTTCTACCTCAGATATTTTTCGCTATTCTGTAGTCCATTATGAATTTCAACAAGTGGTCTATTAAGTTTGCAGTCTGAGTTACTCTTACAAGTCACGTTATAATCCTAATAATTTTATATTTATTATTTTCGAAAACCAGAGTTACTTCCCATTTGTGACGGTATCTGACGTAGACTATTTGTGATGTCATCAAATTCTATGGTCCCTCAACTCTGGTAAATGACCGTACAAAATCGACATTGCCATACCATTCTCATGACGTCATAATGATTTTACATCAGATATATACCGTCTCAAAAGGGAAATAACTTTATATTCCGCAAAGACTAAATAACTTACTCTGCATCTTCAAATTCCAAAATTGTTCAGAATTCCTTCTATTTCAGAGGTAAAAGCTGTTATAATGACAAACTAAATCTGTAGCATCGTACCATCTTCATACATAAACCACTTTACACTACATATAAATTCCATCATAGGTAAGTCAACTTGACCATAATTAAACACACGTTGAGTAATCATTTTTATATCTGTGACAATAAATGTAATTGCTCTTTCACATTAGATGGTCAGTCTAATTACTTTCCAATAAGTGAAGGAAGGGCCAGGAATTGGATCCAAAACTTCAATTAAGCGATCGGTATAGATCATTTAAATATATAACTAGAACACAAAATAATATAATATGAATACTGACAAAATTCTGAATTGCTGTCCATTTATGAGAGCTGTTATCTATTCAAAAATATACCGACACTGAAGATCAAGGGTCAAAGGTCACAAGAAAAAAATTTTGGAAACTTCACAACGCATACACATTATGAAATCTCTTAACACTCACCAATCAAAAGTCATGCCAACGTCAAAGTCTTTGCAGACAAACAGACAGACCATGCCCAAAAATCTTATATTCTTTCGGCATAAACATCATAAAAGAGGGATATTAATCTCATATAATTACCTACCCTAAAGTTAACTGATAATTATGAGTTCCATACAAAATTGTGAATTTTTAATAAATTTTTCTCCAGCTCCATCAACAAGAGTGATTCATCACGGTCCTAAAGTTTAAATAATTGGGTGTAACGGATAGACCTGAATCACTCACAATGTGTGAATAGAAACCTATGTATTAAATATAAGGGTATTATATAACAGGCAACAATGCTGTGATTGATCAACAAATTTGAGTTAGCGCTTGTAGAGTGCAGCTAAACACACCTTTGATTTTGTAGCTCATATTTCACTTCATATCAGCATCCTTTGGGTAGGTTTTTTAAACGGCAAAATCTTGTCGCCTAAATCTGTTCTTAATCATATGTTACAGTGGTGAATGGTGAATTTAACAATAAATCAAGCAATGTATGATTATTTAGATATGAACTAGAATTGAATAGAAATTTCTTTATAAAATTGAACAGAGAAAAATTGCTGATTCACAGATTTATTCATCATTTTCAGTAAGAAAATGTAATTTTTTTCAGTAAAAAAAAATTATAAAAATATACCTTCTTCATCAATCAGTCAAACTGAGAAATAGATAAAAAGTGAAATAAATGCAAATAAATAAAAATAGATTAAAAGCAAAAAATGTCATGTCTTATCGAAAAAAAAATGTGTATAGATAAAATAATACAATTTTTTTTTACCTTCCTTTAAAATAATACAAGTCTCCTACAAGTATAAGTATCAAAAGATGTAAAAGAAAGACACTTGTGCAAAAGATTAGTTATTGCTGAATTTCTTTGCAAAATGAATTAACATTTTACCTTTATGATTATTAATCTCTGTTTTCAGTTCTTTTTTCAGCCAGATTTCAAAATTCCCTTACACTCTGAGCATATAAATTCCAACTACATGTTTATATCAAACATTCATATGAAAAATGATCCAAACTGCACTAAAATGATAATAATAATTCCTACTCAAGAAAATTCTAAATATCCATCTCTGAATATTTTTTTGTAATTTAAACTTGTAACTGACACGTGGGTCCCATCACACAAATCACCCTGTTATCATAAGGTAAATACAGACGCTATTCAAAATCAAAGTATCCGTTTTCATCTGATAGCTATCAATAGATCACAATCTACTTCGCCCGTCTATTATTTTGAACGACCCTGTATTTTAAGGTTGTAAGGTGGCTTTAATTCATTGATCATATCTGCGAATCAAGATCTAATTAGGCATTTAAATGATGTGTATTGAATGTTTTTATTATAGGGGGTATCCTATAGTGGGTACAGGGTGTTTACTTAATCCATTTAAGAGGAGGAGGATGAAATTACTTTAGATACAGGGTGGTTCTAAAGTAGGTTACTTTATAATGCTTCATCAATCTGTATCTGGAAGATCTCATTAAAAGGGTTTCATAGAGTACAGGGTCTTTACATAAAATGATTTTCTTTTTCAAAAATAGAGTCGTCCAACTACAGTTTTGTATGAAATGTTTACTGAATTGAAAATTGGCTATAATCATGATAATGATGTCTACAGTTTGTTACAAAAGTAAATTCTTAGAATATGTCATGTTACTTTAGTTATATCAGTTTATTGAATTGAAGAAAATTAAGAGTTCACATACAGACAATGTGTTATCAATTGTTAATTACACTTCAAAAGGGCTATAAGGAGGTCTACAGTTGGGCAAAAAAGTAAATTCTTGGGCAAAAAAGTAAATTCTTTAAATATGACAAACATTTTATTTCAGATGATGGAAAACTACACTGTTCAAATACAGGTAAGTTTGACCATGACCTTGAATAAATCCTCATTCAGTATTTAGTCTTGTAATGCTTGATGAACCATGCAAGATATATTATAGAATATTGCATTTCAAGTGAGCTTTAACCAGTTTTGTAGAAATGTAGCTACTAGACAGACAGCTGCCCGACAAAGTGATGTTATATATTTCACCTTTGTGTAGCAGACCATATAGGAGCCTGCTAAGAGCCTTGTAAATGACCAATTCTGTACACTAGCATCACTATTAGGAGTTTCATGCAATATTTGTTTTTCAGTACATCAATGTCATGGGTCTGTCTATTTGACTGTCTGTCAGTCCCTTTGTTCAACATCAATTTCTCCTCAAAAGCAATGAAAAGATCTTAATAAAATAAATCACAAATAAAGCACTGAATGACCGGGAGTTAATCTAAGACAGCACTACATAAACTTAGACTACTTTATGGGGTTTTAGGTTTCTTTTTACAAAGTTAATCCTATACTGAAACATAGGGTAATCAAAGATTACATACATGTAGCTCGCCTAAACAGGTTTTTGTCAGAAACCTAGTTAAAGTTTTTGAAAAGTAGGTCAGTGTCCAAGGTCAATGTCACTAGGTCAAAGGTCATGGTCTCAAATGAAAGGTCTCGTCACAAGGTATCTACATGTGAAATATCAAAGCCCTACCCCTTATAGTTCAAGAGATATAGCCAAGGTTAAAGTTTTGTCTACGGACAACAACAACGACGCCGAGGGTATGGCATTAGCTCTCTGGACTTTTTCGTCCCAGCGAGCCAAAAAATTAAGGTCATAATTTTGTCTTTTGCCTCCTAACAAAGGAATCACTAAGCATCAACTTAGGTTTGAGTATTGTGGAGCAAATCTCAGACTTAACAATGTTACCTAAAAATAAACACTTACCGGTACATTATAAATTAACATACTGTGAAAACATACAACATATTCTTCCACAATGAAAGTTAAAGACATATTGATTCCTTTTAGACACAATTATGATTTTCTGAGCGAACAAAAATATCTTAACGGCTAAACTGTCATAAAACACATGGCCTATAATGATACAATCAGAGGTAATAATAATAGAAATCCGATAGATATCAGAAAAAGATCAACATTGCTAACTAACCAGACATGATTTTGGTGGCGAACCAGAAGATCTCCCCGAAGAATGGTGAAGTAGAGTCCAAACAGAAGTTCTTCCACAATGAATACTATAGATATTCCCTTAGTGCAAATGTACTTTCCAGACATGCATTTGGTATCGGACCAGAAAACCTCCCCGCTGGTTTGCAAAGCAGAGGTTCCTCCACAATGAACGTTAAGGACATATCCTCTAGTACAAATGTACTTACCAGACATGGTTTTGGTAGCCGACCAGCAGATCTCCACGTGGATTGGCGAAGCAAAGTCCAAACAGAGGCTCCCCGAATCCCATCTCCCTCACTAACTGATTGTGTCTGTTCCATACCTATAAATGAGTACAAAAAATTTTACCTTGATCATAGGTGACAAGGAACTTGGCTTGTTAATAAATCAATTTAATCGTTGATTCAAACCTTTGGTCTCATCCCCCCACCATGAAACTGCACATTTGTCAAACATAAATTCACGTATTTTGGGATGGACAAAGGGATATCTAGATAGGGATAAGTTTTTTTTCCATATTTGTCATACATTTTCAAAAGGAACATGCCCTATAAACAATAATATACATTGTGATAACACCAAAACTTTTACAGCTAGTCTTATTTTTTCAATGTGAGACTGATCAAATCGTCTTCTATTTGCCAGCTTACAAATTCAATCTTTGAGAAATAAAGCCAGCTGCCTCCATTTTATGAACTGATTTTTAATGAAAATATTCAGATCTCTTTAACTATCTCTGACAACATTGAGAACATTTTTCTACTTTTAAATAGTTTAATTTTACATGTAACAAGGATTTTCAATGGCTTAAAAGTTGAGGTTATTTTCCATAACCTGACAAGTTAAAAGTCATGTTTGTAAATTATTAATGCCCCCCTACCCCTTCTGTGATTAAAGTCTGTCACAACTTTATACTTGCATTGATACAACCTATGGGGGTATAAAGTAACAGTTTCATTTCAATACGTAACTCCACTCAAGAGATATTGAACAGAAACCCTGAAGTTTTGGTATTTTTCAAAGTGCAAGGGGCATAACTCTGTCCAAATTTTTTTGATCGGACCTAAATATGAACTTGACCTAGATTGTCATTTGATGTATCCGTATACAAAATTTCATTTTAATATGTAACTCCACTCAAGAGATATTGAACGGAAACCCTGAAATTTTGGTTTTTTTCGAAGTGCAAGGGGCAATAACTCTGTCAAAATTTCGTTGATTGGACCCAAATAAGAACTTGACCTAGATTGTCATTTGATGTATCCGTATACAAAATTTCATTTCAATATGTAACTCCACTCAAGAGATATTGAACGGAAACCCTGAAATTTTGGTTTTTTTCGAAGTGCAAGGGGCATAACTCTGTCAAATTTTTTTCGATCGGACCTTAATACCAACTTGACCTGGATTTTCATTTGATGTGTATGTATACAAAATTTCATATCAATATGTAACTCCATTCAAGAGATATTGAACGGAAACCCTGAAATTTTGGTATTTTTCGAAATGCAAGGGGCATAACTCTGTCAAAATTTTTTTGATCGGATCCAAATATGAACTTGACCTAGAATTTTGTTTGATGTGTCTACATACAAAATTTCATTTCAATATGTGAATCTGCTCAAGAGATATTGAACAGAAACCCTGAAATTTTGGTATTTTTCCAAGTGCAAAGGGGCAGAGCTCTGTCAAAATTTTTTCGATCGGACCTTAATACGAACTTGACCTGGATTTTCATTTGATGTGTCTGTATAAAAAATTTCATTTCAATATGTAACTCCACTCAAGAGATATTGAACGGAAACCCTAAAATTTTGGTATTTTTCGAAATGCAAGGGGCATAACTCTGTCAAAATTTTTTTGATCGGACCCAAATATGAACTTGACCTAGATTTTCATTTGATGTGTCTGTATACAAAATTTCATTTCAATATGTGAATCCACTCAAGAGATATGGAACGGAAACCCTGAAATTTTGGTTTTTTTGAAGTGCAAGGGGCATAACTCTGTCAAAATTTTTTCGATCGGACCTTAATACGAACTTGACCTGGATTTTCATTTGATGTGTCTGTATACAAAATTTCATTTCAATATGTAACTCCATTCAAGAGATATTGAACGGAAACCCTGAAATTTTGGTATTTTTCGAAATGCAAGGGGCATAACTCTGTCAAAATTTTGTTGATCAGACCCAAATGTGAACTTGACCTAGATTTTCATTTGATGTGTCTGTATACAAAATTTCATTTCAATATGTAACCCCATTCAAGAGATATTGAACGGAAACCCTGAAATTTTGGTATTTTTCGAAATGCAAGGGGCATAACTCTGTCAAAATATTTTTGATCGGACCCAAATATGATCTTGACCTAGATTTTTGTTTGATGTGTCTGTATACAAAATTTCATTTCAATATGTGAATCCGCTCAAGAGATATTGAACGGAAACCCTGAAATTTTGGTATTTTTCCAAGTGCAAGGGGCATAACTCTGTCAAAATTTTTTTGATCGGACCTTAATAAGAACTTGACCTGGATTTTCATTTGATGTGTCTGTATACAAAATTTCATTTCAATATGTAACTCCACTCAAGAGATATTGAACGGAAACCCTGAAATTTTGGTATTTTTCGAAATGCAAGGGGCATAACTCTGTCAAAATTTTTTTGATCAGACCCAAATATGAACTTGACCTAGATTTTCATTTGATGTGTCTGTATACAAAATTTCATTTCAATATGTGAATCCACTCAAGAGATATTGAACGGAAACCCTGAAATTTTGGTATTTTTCGAAGTGCAAGGGGCATAACTTTGTCAAAATTTTTTTGATCGGACCTTAATACGAACTTGACCTGGATTTTCATTTGATGTGTCTGTATACAAAATTTCATTTCAATATGTAACTCCATTCAAGAGATATTGAACGGAAACCCTGAAATTTTGGTATTTTTCGAAATGCAAGGGGCATAACTCTGTCAAAATTTTGTTGATCAGACCCAAATGTGAACTTGACCTAGATTTTCATTTGATGTGTCTGTATACAAAATTTCATTTCAATATGTAACTCCATTCAAGAGATATTGAACGGAAACCCTGAAATTTTGGTATTTTTCGAAATGCAAGGGGCATAACTCTGTCAAAATTTTTTTGATCGGACCCAAATATGAACTTGACCTAGAATTTTGTTTGATGTGTCTGTATACAAAATTTCATTTCTATATGTTTTGGTATTTTTCGAAGTGCAAGGGGCATAACTCTGTCAAATTTTTTTCGATCGGACCTTAATACGAACTTGACCTGGATTTTCATTTGATGTGTCTGTATACAAAATTTCATTTCAATATGTAACTCCACTCAAGAGATATTGAACGGAAACCCTGAAATTTTGGTATTCTTCGAAATGCAAGGGGCATAACTCTGTCAAAATTTTGTTGATCGGACCCAAATGTGAACTTGACCTAGATTTTCATTTGATGTGTCTGTATACAAAATTTCATTTCAATATATAACTCCATTCAAGAGATATTGAGCGGAAACCCTGAAATTTTGGTATTTTTCGAAATGCAAGGGGCATAACTCTGTCAAAATTTTTTTGATCGGACCCAAATATGAACTTGACCTAGATTTTTGTTTGATGTGTCTGTATACAAAATTTCATTTCAATATGTGAATCCATTCCAGAGATATTGAACGGAAACTGATGTCGCGGACCGACCGACAGACCGACAGACCGACCGACAGCGGCAAACCTATATGTCCCCTCTTCTTTGAAGGGGGGCATAAAAAATACTAGGAAATGCCCCCTTTTCTGGAACTACTTCCCAAATTAAGCAAAATGGCGGATCCCGTAAACTTGATACACTGAATTTTACCTCGACAACGAAGACTAGATATAAGATACTATTTTCATCTTTAGGCCAAAAAAATTAAGATTTCGTTTGACGGGCACCGCCGCATTGCCTAAAAACCCGCCGCATTTCCGATTTTTATCGCGTGTTTTACCATAATTTTAAAGTAGTCAATTGAACATCGTCGTGCTAATACAAATTGTTTGTTTACATATTCTCTACTTCACTAAATTACTTGTTTACATAAAATAGTATTATTTACCCGAGCTGCCGTATTCAATTGTTGTTTGTACGGTAATCGCGACCACGCGTATATTCCATATCACGTACGAGGTAACGTAACGTAAAATGATACTTGACTCTGTTGTGATAATCTGCAAGAGCATTATTCTTTATTAAATTATCTAATTTATTAGAAATTTGAAAACGTTTTTGTTTAGAACTCACAGTTTACGTCAGATTGATCAGCCGGGAACGCCGGTGACGGGATCGAGGGGAGGGGCAGAAATACTAAACGATCCTAATTTCGATTCGGATAAACTAGTCAACTAAACCCTAAGCACATCGCAGATACTTCAAAATTTCCGAGGGATAGAAATTCAAATTTGCAAACAACTTGCTCAAGTCCGACAGTGAAAAGGGATGACGAATCGATCAGGATACCCTTGTGTAATCGTTGTTAAAATTCAAACTAAATTGTCAGACATTCTGTGATCGGGAAGGCAAACTTGCTCAATGGGATGACGGTCCCTTCCACTTGGACTTTAATGGGCCATTTTCAAAAACAATGGGCCATCTTTCCTCACGAAAGGGCCATTCCAAAAATGATCAATTTTCGAAAAGCTATGCATAAGCATGCATTATGCATCAGACGTTAGCACACTTTTTTTTTGTCGCGAGATTCCCAATTTGACCATTTCCAATGAATAATTTACAGTACTTTTTTTGCATGGATCACAGAACAGCCAAGACCAAACTTTCAACCATCTTTCCTGAATTTTTTGTGTCCACGGATTGGCAGCTTCATTTTCAGCTTTGTTGATATTAGGGAAGACATTTTGTACAAATTTTATTACATCAATTTGTACCCAATGACTGACCACGTTTAAAAAATGACATGATAATTTTACGGACGAACGCATACACAAGTACCTTAACGTAGATAAGATACGTAAGTGGACGTTGGAGATTTAAATCTCAGGCGCAGATGTCGGAGAAAAATCAATATTGTATCAAAATAGCAAAGGACCTTTCAATTGTCAGTGAACAGAAGAATTTTGTGCCTTAGAGTTCTGACTGGCCATGTACAGAAAGCTGTGATCTCTGTATTACTGCTCCTGGTGTAGATCTACGCTACAACGTAGATACGAGAACAGGACTTTTAATAGACTTAAAAAACAAAAAAAATGGACGCCGCAGAATAATGGCACCAGGGCGCAGTGAGTTGCCGATTTTATGGGCCATTTTCTATCAGAATGGGCCATCCCAATCCCTGGACATGTTTCTTTGTATTTTCCCTACTCTTTTGCCGACGACAAGGGTCAAATTTTCAGTCTAAGCACTGAGCAACAATTACGAGTTTCACTCACTTAGTTGCACCTGAAAGTAGTTCACAAAATGTTAACGTCATTTGAAGTTTTAACCTTACACAGGGCAACGGTTAGAGATCGGTGATCCTTTTTAGCATAAATAAGATGTACACCATACATGTATTTAGTCCACATCTTCATACTGGTCTGCCATAGGACATCGTCTGTCATATGATACATATAATAAGTGTGACCAAATCACAGAATATCTAGCAAACTTCAGGTTTGGAAATGCAATAAGTAAATTACAGGAAGACGTTGGGTTACCTTGTTATGGGTTATCTTGTTAATCAATGTACTTAACATTACCACTTCATACTATACTTAAGTTTTAATGTATTTTCAGCATCAAAACACTTGAATTAGAAATTTGGTTAAAGATAAATTACAAAAAATGTACATTCATCATATTTCACGGGAAAAAAAAAAAAAAAAAAAAAAAAAAAAAAAAAAAAAAAAAAAAAAAAACCTGCCTCCCTCACTTTTTTTTTCTAAAAAAGTGCCCGTCAAACTAAACATTAATTTTGTATGGCCTTAGATATACAAAAATAATCGATTGTAGCTACACATAAACAATTTAATGAAGTACTTACCACGAGATTTGTAGGTAAACATATCGCGTCGGTGCGATGATAGGTCACGCTGATGAAAGATTGCATTTTAATAAAAATCTCCCACTATCAAACATGTACCTGATTGTCAGATGCTTTGCCATCTCATCCAGTCATTCTACAGTACTCATCGTTTAAAATATATCGAATGACTTGGGATGAAATGCATGAAAACAAACGCCGGCGCCGTTCAACTACCAACCTCCATTCTTGTACTGTCGGCTGTTGTTATTAGCAACGAGGGAGATAATCCCTACACAGGAACTTTGCATTGAGAATTTTAACGATTTTCCAAGATCTAATAACAGTCAGGGGTCCAACTTAAAAAAGTTATAACCTATATACGTTATTACAAACTCGATCAAAATCGGCACTTTCCGACGCGATTTTTATCGTTTCTGTCCTCAAATAAGTCACACCAATGATTGTTTTGAGACGACCCCTTCAGCTACTTCAAGATCACGTGATATAGTGGACATTTTAGTGGACATAGCAAGGTGAAAATGCTCTTTTTTCACTCATTTTTCAACTTTAAAAAAACAATTTTCGTCTATTTCAAAGATCGATTGTGCAGTCCAGCATTTTTTGTTTTAAGCAGGCATTTGTAACTTGGTAAATTTACGTTAGATGATTTCAGTGAGATAGGTCTCTTTGAAGCGCACGGCGTAGTTTTCCAGCGCACGTGGTCTGAACAAAGCCACCCTACGTCCTTTATAACGTAAACAAGTTATAGTTCATTGAGCGTGAGATAATGGGGAGATAAATCGGGTAGCCTTGTGCGGGCAGATGATAAGCGGCCGCTAAATCGCCTACTGTACATAGTACATTGCACTGTTGCATGATTTCTCTAATTTGTATCATGTATGGAAATCGAATGAGGGACGAACAATTACACGACAAATAAAAAAAAATTCACATCGATCTAGTCTAATACTTGTCATTACTAAATTGTGCATTGTATTGTACTAGTATTATGTTGTGCAGTCCACATGCAGTGGCGGAAGCAGATTTAATTGGTGTGGAGGGGCGTCGCCCTCCGTGTCACTGACCAAAAATTTAAAAAAAAAGTATATTTTGATCCATTAGTAAAATTCGGCAAATACGACCCGTGACCACCAGGCAAAGGGGCGCTGGATCCGTCACTGATCCTGATGTATACATCTAACATCTAACATGTCTAAAGTAACTTGAAGATTTATGGTCAATTTTTATTTGAATTATCATAATAAAATAGAAAATAAGAGGTTTTAAAAATTGTCATTTTTAAATTATTTATTATCATAATTATATAATCTTTGGGCATTGAATTCCTTATAAAAATCTTTGTGAACATTGTCGGATATATACTATATCATACTACATCGTACTACATGTATAACAATGGTTGTAATTTAAATCCATTATAACTGGTACAGGTTATAACCAGCAACAGCTATAACTCACGGTCACCGAAATACATGTACTACAGCTTCTCACACGTTATTTCTACATGTTCAAGATTCGGTTATTTGTTTGTAAGAGTGAGACGGGCGAAATATTGAAGCTAACCGAAACGGTGAACAATTTCTCATTAATAGAAAAATTTGTTATTTTGAATAAATCATCCATCGGCGGATCTTTTAAGTATTTTTCCTGGGGGTATTTAGCGTACGGTTTAGAGAAGAATTGAAGTTAAAACAGATTATTATTCTTATTTTATTTCATTTCTTTTTTTTTCTTTTTTTTTTTTGCAAAGTACAGTACCTCCCCACTTCCCGGGTCACCTCTGGATCCGCGATCGAAATGGTCAGAATATAACTAGTAACTCGTGAAGGACAGCTAAACATTCTAAATAGCTTTATTTCGTTTACCTCTGTCTTCATGGTCTTAGAAATTAGAATCATTTGTATGATTTATGATTTTTAATATGTATAAGAATCATTGCATGGTCATGCAGGTTATAATTACTTTTCCATAGCATTTTTTTGAATTTCCAAATGAGCCATCAAACTCCCCCACCCTTCCCTTCCATTATTTCGTGATATACAGACTAGGGGCACGCGCTGATCTGACATCCAAAACTCAGTCCTATCGATCATGTGAATGAACTCGGATCAACTGATTGAGAGTAAATGACAACGATATATCCCTTCCCCCAAGGACGGCTTGGGCCCTCTCTATACATGTGTACACGTAGATCTGCCCATCCCCGATCCCTTTTTTTTTCTCTGATCAAAAAGTATTCCCATGTCGGACCCCTTCATTGAAAAATGTCACCATGTAAACCCCCCTCCCAAATAACGGATCAAATCATTCCCTTGTAGTAGTTTGAGACGGTCCCGTTGACCCTTTTAAGAGTGCGCGAAATGACCCACGTGGTATCGTTTACCATGTTTACATAACGGTTTCGTAACATAATATCGTTACGAATCAAAGGAAAATATTGCTTTTGATAATACTATTTTATCATGTTGATAATTTATTTTTATATTAAATAACAATCACAAAACAAAGGCGGAACCAGTCAGGAGAAGAGGGGGGGGGGGTTGACCCCTTTAAATGAGCTTTCTTTTTGTCTTTGACAATCTCTTGAGTTTGGAAGAGGGAGAGAGGGAGGGGGAGGTTGAAGGAATTAAGATTTAAGTAAGATTATTAATATAGTAAATAATTAGTTGGGGGAATGGAAGGGGGGTTGAGGGAAGAAATGAAGTCGTATTCCTCTGTATTTAAAATTCTTTGTTCATTTGTTTCCCTCGAAATTTATTTAAAACGATTGTTCCTTTATGACGTCACAGACAAACTGACGTACGTTATTTCACGTGCACATACATTAATCATGTCGTTCAGTCATTCTGATGCATAAACAAGAGGACTTTGAAGGTTTCAACATTTTCAATGTGCGAGAAAAATAATGAATCCCACCCTCGACTGATATTTTTTCTATCCGGAACTCAAAGTGGTTCTAGGTTCTATTCATAACACATGTATGAGGTAATCGGGATTTTTTTCAAGGTAGGGAGGGGGTGGGGGGTTAAAATACAGGGATTCATCTAGATGATGCAGTTTACTGTTCTCAGTTCGATCTTCACCAAACTTCATACAACATGTACAAACATTCTTTATGGCAAGACGAAGAACCCTATTGATTTTCAAGATCAAATGGTTAAAACCGGTAGAGGGTACAGCTGTAATTGAATCTTGACTGCATAACATACTACAATGTATAATTAATTATGACAAGACGAAGAATCTAGGTCAAAGTTAAAGGTCACAGCATGAGATGGAAATGTATGAAATTATTGTACACAGCAAATTTCATACACCTAGGAATTTCAAGACCTGACCGTATGTTTTGACGGGTCAAATCCTTGAACATGTTGAATAGACTCTAGAAATGTCAAACTTCATCATGTTCATACATAATTATCATACTTGCAATAATTATTGTCCCGCTAACCGAAAAAGTCTGTCCCTGGCGGGACTCAGACAATCCTGACTTTTTGACGTACCATGAAAAAATTCAGCGTAATATTTATTTCAACATGTTCAACAATGTTCAAGTCGTCTCGTCTTTTCATAAACTGTTGATTTAAACATTACACATTGATACACACATGTACAGCATTCATTCGCTGATCGTTGTATTTAGATGCTAAGAAATTAATAAAAGGTCAGTTTTTTCACAAGTGTTATTAATAAAGCCATTGAACGTCGATAAATACGTGTAGGCCCTCTGTCGAACTCATATTACATTGTATTTATTTATTTATTTTTCGCTCACAAATTAATTAAATCATCAATCAACTGTTGGTATAACTTGTTTAAATTATTGTTGAAAACTCCTCTTTTGTCGGTCAATTTTATAACCTAGAAACATTTTAGAAATAACAACTAGCTATAGCCGTGGTTTATTGTCCAGTAATCATGAGTTGCATGAACCAATCAAATTATCACCTCGCTACGCGGCTCGGTGATAATTTGATTGATTCATGCTTAGGCCATAATTTAAAAAAACTGTTTGTGTCCCCTCGCCCCTACCGGGTCAGGAAAAACGCTGCCGAGTCAGATTTTTTTTATTACTAAAAAGGCCGATATTATTTTCCAGAAATCGAATCACGGCCGTGTCCATTTTCTGTTTCAACGTTACAATACTCTATCCAAATAGAATTTTAAATCAACTCAGTAGCTTTCCCATTCCTACATTATTATGGGAAATCTTGCCGCCCCCCCCCCTCCTCACCCCACCCCGTTCTCCCATAGACTCGTGGTTGCGCGTGGTCAATCAATGTTTACAAGTCGAAAAAAAAAAAGTCGAGATGTAATCGTTGACCAGTCACCTACTCCATGAAACTGAACTGAGTGCATCTTATTCTCGCAGATTTGACGCTGCCGAAAACTGACCCGTTAAACACATGTTAAACCGCGCCGAAACACTTGATGCACCTGTTGCGGAAATATTTATCGTGTATCTTGGTTCATACAGGACAACGTAATTTTCTTTTGAATATGTTCAATAAAATAAATAGACATTTCATACTTGACCAGCGATACAAATTGAGACATAACGAATATATTTTAGGGAAAGCAGGCGGCGAATTCTCCCGAAGTAAGAGGCGAGAATTGTCATATCAATTAGAAACATATAGTGTGTGACTGCGCTGCTGCAAGGAGATTTCATGGGGATTCCCCTCCGACTGGTTAACCGTACTGAATAAAAGGTGTCACATCATTGGTAAAAAATGTTGGAAATGTATCTATAGCATATAGAATCAATAAAATATGACCAGTAGTCGTGATAAATTTAACTTCGAACTTGATCTTGTCTTTTATGCAATCTACAGATCGATTTGAAAATACGTTAAAATTGGAAATTTTTCGATGAGGACGGAGGGGTCCTGTAAAAAAGTGAAATTTGCGAAAAAATGACATGCATGACCCCCCTTTTTCTTTTCATTTTTAAGTCGCAAACGAAAAAAAACAAACTTTACAAACTTCCAGGCATTTTAAGTCAGTCAAATCGAGCTAGTTCGTTAATCATACAAAGAAGGTTTTTATTTCCTGTAGTTACCCCTAGTGGTTGGATCTGGCAGCAAAAAAAAAAAAAAAAAAAAAAAAAAAAAAAAAAAAAAAAAAAAATACCCGCCTGCCGGGTCACTTTGAAAAAAAGAACTATCTCATACTGTTAGGAATCCTAGTGAAATGCTAGATGCATCTTGTAAGGATATTAAACATGTTTAAGACTGTTATAACTTGTTAAAGTTACAAGTGTATTTCTAAATCAAACATAACACAATTTAAGTTATAAATTTCTGAACATAACTGGTTTAAGTTATAACTCATTCAAGTAGATACATTTATGTTACAAGCTATTGAAGTTGGGCCCCTGACTATATACATATACAATGTTAACATATGGTTGCTTTACTAGTTTGTTTTGCCTTTTGTTATACTTTTTTGGCTTTTGCCATTTTTTTTTTTTTTTTACATTTTTTGCAATGTATAATTAACAAAACAAAAATTGCTCAATTTTCCTTTTACAACGTGTACTGAAGATGGAAACCTTCAACATTTGTATTGTTTTTTTTTGGTCATATTTGTTTTAAGAAGTGAATCAGAACTATCTCATACTGGTAGGAATTCTAGTGAAGTGCTAGATGCATCTTGTAAGAAAATTAAACATGTTTAAGACTGTTATAACTTGTTAAAGTTATAAGTGTATTTCTAAAGCAAAGATAACACAATTTATGTTATAAATTTCTGAACATAACTGGTTTAAGTTATAACTCATTCAAGTACATAAACTTACATGTATGTTACAAGCTATTGAAGTTGGGCCCCTGACTATATACATATACAAACAATGTTAACATATGGTAGCTTTACTAGTTTGTTTTGCCTTTTGTTATACTTTTTTGGCTTTTGCCATTTTTTTTTTTACTTTTTTTTGCAATGTATAATTAACATGTTTTATCAACAACAAAAATTGCTCAATTTTCCTTTTACAATGTGTACTGAAGATGGAAACCTTCTACATTTGTATTGTTTTTATTTTGTCATATTTGTTTTAAGAAGTGAATCAGAACTATCTCCATGATCTCATACTGTTAAGCATCCTAGTGAAGTGCTAGATGCATCTTGTAAGGATATTAAACATGTTTAAGACTGTTATAACTTGTTAAAGTTATAAGTGTATTTCTCAATCAAACATAACTCAATTTAAGTTATAAATTTCTGAACATAACTGGTTTAAGTTATAACTCATTCAAGTACATAAACTTTTATCATATTACAAGCTATTGAAGTTGGGCCCCTGACTGTACATATTTGTATATGGGGGTGGAGAGGGTGGTATCTCTTTCCCCCTTCCCACCCCTTTTCTGTACCTCCCCCCACCCCTTCTCTCCCTCCTCCAGCCCCCCCCCCCCTTTCTCCCCCCTCCCTCCATTTGTTGCCCCTTCCCTACCTCCTCCCCCTCCTCCTTGTATATAAAAACATTGTTAACATCTGGTAGCTTTAGTTTGTTTTGCTTTTTTTTTATAATTTTTTAGGCTTTTGCCTACATTTTTTGCAATGTATAATTAACATGTTTTATCAACAACAAAAATTGCTCAATTTCCCTTTTACAACGTGTACTGAAGATGGAAACCTTCAACATTTGTTTTGTTTTTTGTTTTGGTCATATTTGTTTTAAGAAGTGAATCAGAACTACCTCTTACTGTTTATTTACTTGTTAGAAATTATGTTGACTAAGTTTTCTTTTTGTTCAAGACAGTGCCAACTTGCAAATAATACTCATGTTTTATATGGCTTATTTTAAAATAAACATTCCTTAATATTATGTGTTCAGTGTCAATGCAAAAGCATTTATGCCTAAAACATGTTAATAGAATAAAAGTGTTCATTGTTTTATCATGTCTTTGTTATAATTCTTTGACACCATGAAAATAGAAAAATAGAAATAACTTGTTTGAGTTACAAACAATTGTAAAATTTCTAAGGAAGCTAACTCTAGTTACAAAAAAGGCACTGAATAAAAAATTGAAGTGGAAAAAGTTATAACTTGTTCAAGTTACATGGTATCTTTTGATTAAAGAGGGATAACTCTTATAAATCTTTTATTAACTTATAGAAGTTATAACTCATTTAAGTTAAATAACTTGTTTAAGTTATCTCTTCTACAAGTTGGACCCCTGACTGAATAAGATGCACAAAATGTACTATATAACTTAAAATTAAATTATACGGAATGTATCTAAAATTTTAGATACATTCCTTAATTACAACAAAAATATAAAAACTCACTTTAATGTAGCCATCAACTCCTGACGTCACAAAGAGGCCCAATAGGGGACATTTATCTACCGCTGTTATCTGAAGTGAAGAAATTAAAGTCAACTTAATATTATGACAGACAAAAGAGGCCCAATATGGGGCTATCATCTGCAGTAGCTGATGTTATAGAACAGTGGAAATGAACAGGGAGTCTCAGAGTATAACGCTAATCATGTTAATCCATGATATACTTTTTATCATGATTTGCATGTAAAAATTGTAAAAAATAGTATATATAAAGTAAATAAACAAATATATTTCAGTCAGAACTACATAGAAGAACAGACTGATCAGTGTGGTTTTCATCAGCAGTTTGTGTATATTGTAGGATTTCCAGGGTCTGAACTTTCTGATCTGTACAAACATAGACAAACACACAGACAGACAAACACACAGACAGACATACACAGAACACCTACCTGGTCAGTGTGATCTTCATCAGCAGCATGGTGTAGTTGTGTATACTGTAGAGGTGCCCCAGGATTTCCAGGGTCTGAGCTGTCTAATCTGTACAAACACAGACATACAAACACACAGACAGACAAACATAGAGCACCTACCTGGTCAGTGTGGTCTTCATCAGCAGCAAGGTGTAGTTGTGTATATTGTAAGGGTGCTCCAGGATTTCCAGGGTCTGAGCTGTCTTATCTGTACAAACACACAGACAGACATACAACACCTACCCGGTCAGTGTGATCTTTATCAGCAGCATGGTTTAGCTGTGTATATTGTAGAGATGCCCCAGGATTTCCAGGGTCTGAACTGTCTAATCTATACAAACACAGACAGACATACACACAGACAGACAAACACACAGACAGATAAACATAGAGCTTACCTGGTTAGTGTGGTCTTCATCAGCAGCATGGTGTAGTTGTGTATACTGTAGAGGTGCCCCAGGATTTCCAGGGTCTGAGCTGTCTAATCTGTACAAACACAGACATACAAACACACACACAGACAAACACAGAACACCTACCTGGTCAGTGTGATCTTCATCAGCAGCATGGTGTAGTTGTGTATATTGTAGGGGAGACCCAGGATTTCCTGGGTCTGAGCTGTCTAATCTGTACAAACACAGATATACAAACACACAGATGGACAAACACACAGACAGACAAACACACAGACAGACAAACACACAGACAAACATAGAGCACCTACCTGGTCAGTGTGATCATCATCAGCAGCATGGTGTAGTTGTGTATATTGTAGGGGTGATCAAGGGTTTCCTGGGTCTGAACTGTCTAATCTGTACAAACACAGACAGACAAACACAGAACACCTACCTGGTCAGTGTGGTCTTCATCAGCAGCATGGTGTAGTTGTGTATATTGTAGGGGTGATCCAGGATTTCCTGGGTCTGAACTGTCTAATCTATACAAACACAGACAGACAAATACAGAGCACCTACCTGGTCAGTGTGGTCTTCATCAGCAGCATGGTGTAGTTGTGTATATTGTAGGGGTGATCCAGGATTTCCTGGGTCTGAACTGTCTAATCTATACAAACACAGACAGACAAACACAGAGCACCTACCTGGTCAGTGTGGTCTTCATCAGCAGCATGGTGTAGTTGTGTATATTGTAGGGGTGATCCAGGGTTTCCTGGGTCTGAACTGTCTAATCTATACAAACACAGACAGACAAACACAGAGCACCTACCTGGTCAGTGTGGTCTTCATCAGCAGCATGGTGTAGTTGTGTATATTGTAGGGGTGCCCCACGATTTCCAGGGTCTGAGCTGTCTAATCTGTACAAACACACAGACAGACAAACACATAGACAGACAAACACAGAACACCTACCTGATCAGTGTGATCTTCATCAGCAGCATGGTGTAGTTGTGAATATTGTAGGGGTGCCCCAGGATTGCCAGGGTCTGATCTGTCTAATCTGTACAAACACACAGACAGACAAACACACAGACAGACAAACACAGAGCACCTACCTGGTCAGTGTGGTCTTCATCAGCAGCATGGTGTAGTTGTGTATATTGTAGGGGTGCTCCAGGATTTCCTGGGTCTGAACTGTCTAATATGTACAGACACAGACAGACAAACAAACAGACAGACAAACACATCGACAGACATACAACACCTACCTGATCAGTGTGGTCTTCATCAGCAGCATGGTGTAGTTGTGTATATTGTAGAGGTGCACCAGGATTTCCTGGGTCTGAGCTGTCTAATATGTACAAACACAGACAGACAAACAAACAGACAGACAAACACACAGACAGATATACAACACCTACCTGATCAGTGTGGTCTTCATCAGCAGCATGGTGTAGTTGTGTATATTGTAGAGGTGCACCAGGATTTCCAGGGTCTGAACTGTCTAATATGTACAAACACAGACAGACAAACAAACAGACAGACAAACACACAGACAGACATACATGTACATGTACAACACCTACCTGGTCAGTGTGATCTTCATCAGCAGCATGGTGTAGCTGTGTATATTGTAGGATTGCCCCAGGATTTCCAGGGTCTGAACTGTCTAATCTATACAAACACAGACAGACAAACACAGACAGACAAACACACAGACAGACAAACACAGAACACCTACCTGGTCAGTGTGATTATCATCAGCAGCATGGTGTAGTTGTGTATATTGTAGGGGTGCCCAAGGATTTCCAGGGTCTGAGCTATCTAATCTATACAAACACACAGACAAACAAACATAGAGCACCTACCTGGTCAGTGTGGTCTTCATCAGCAGCATGGTGTAGTTGTGTATATTGTAGGGGTGCCCCAGGATTTCCAGGATCTGAGCTATCTAATCTACACAAACAAACAGACAGACAACACACAGACTGACAAACACACAGACGGACAAACACAGAGCACCTACCTGTTCAGTGTGATCTTCATCAGCAGCATGGTGTAGTTGTGTATATTGTAGGGGTGCTCCAGGATTTCCTGGGTCTGAACTGTCTAATATGTACAAACACAGACAGACAAACAAACAGACAGACAAACACATCGACAGACATACAACACCTACCTGATCAGTGTGGTCTTCATCAGCAGCATGGTGTAGTTGTGTATATTGTAGAGGTGCACCAGGATTTCTTGGGTCTGAGCTGTCTAATATGTACAAACACAGACAGACAAACAAACAGACAGACAAACACACAGACAGACATACAACACCTACCTGATCAGTGTGGTCTTCATCAGCAGCATGGTGTAGTTGTGTATATTGTAGAGGTGCACCAGGATTTCCAGGGTCTGAACTGTCTAATATGTACAAACACAGACAGACAAACAAACAGACAGACAAACACAGACAGACATACATGTACATGTACAACACCTACCTGGTCAGTGTGATCTTCATCAGCAGCATGGTGTAGCTGTGTATATTGTAGGATTACCCCAGGATTTCCAGGGTCTGAACTGTCTAATCTATACAAACACAGACAGACAAACACAGACAGACAAACACACAGACAGACAAACACAGAACACCTACCTGGTCAGTGTGATTATCATCAGCAGCATGGTGTAGTTGTGTATATTGTAGGGGTGCCCCAGGATTTCCAGGGTCTGAGCTATCTAATCTATACAAACACACAGACAAACAAACACACAGACAGACAAACATAGAGCACCTACCTGGTCAGTGTGGTCTTCATCAGCAGCATGGTGTAGTTGTGTATACTGTAGGGGTGCCCCAGGATTTCCAGAATCTGAGCTATCTAATCTACACAAACAAACAGACAGACAATACACAGACTGACAAACACACAGACGGACAAACACAGAGCACCTACCTGGTCAGTGTGATCTTCATCAGCAGCATGGTGTAGTTGTGTATATTGTAGGGGTGCTCCAGGATTTCCTTGGTCTGAACTGTCTAATATGTACAAACACAGACAGACAAACAAACAGACAGACAAACACATCGACAGACATACAACACCTACCTGATCAGTGTGGTCTTCATCAGCAGCATGGTGTAGTTGTGTATATTGTAGAGGTGCACCAGGATTTCTTGGGTCTGAGCTGTCTAATATGTACAAACACAGACAGACAAACAAACAGACAGACAAACACACAGACAGACATACATGTACATGTACAACACCTACCTGGTCAGTGTGATCTTCATCAGCAGCATGGTGTAGCTGTGTATATTGTAGGATTGCCCCAGGATTTCCAGGGTCTGAACTGTCTAATCTATACAAACACAGACAAACAAACACAGACAGACAAACACACAGACAGACAAACACAGAACACCTACCTGGTCAGTGTGATTATCATCAGCAGCATGGTGTAGTTGTGTATATTGTAGGGGTGCCCCAGGATTTCCAGGGTCTGAGCTATCTAATCTATACAAACACACAGACAAACAAACACACAGACAGACAAACATAGAGCACCTACCTGGTCAGTGTGATCTTCATCAGCAGCATGGTGTAGTTGTGTATATTGTAGGGGTGCCCCAGGATTTCCAGGATCTGAGCTATCTAATCTACACAAACAAACAGACAGACAACACACAGACTGACAAACACACAGACGGACAAACACAGAGCACCTACCTGGTCAGTGTGATCTTCATCAGCAGCATGGTGCAGTTGTGAATATTGTAGAGGTGCTCCAGGATTCCCAGGGTCTGAGCTGTCTAATCTGTACAAACACACAGACAGACAAACACACAGACAGACAAACACAGAATACCTACCTGGTCAGTGTGG
The DNA here is from genome assembly GCA_033119305.1 of Pinctada imbricata. Classification (NCBI taxonomy): domain Eukaryota; kingdom Metazoa; phylum Mollusca; class Bivalvia; order Pterioida; family Pteriidae; genus Pinctada; species Pinctada imbricata. The sequence goes on along the minus strand of VSWD01000014.1, from coordinate 8,623,208 downwards.
TCTTCATCAGCAGCATGGTGTAGTTGTATATATTGTTGAGGTGCTCCAGGATTCCCAGGGTCTGAGCTGTCTAATCTATACAAACACAGACAGACAAACACACAGACAGACAAACACAGAACACCTACCTGGTCAGTGTGGTCTTCATCAGCAGCATGGTGTAATTGTGTATATTGTAGAGGTGCCCCAGGATTTCCAGGGTCTGAGCTATCTAATCTATACATCTCCATGCAGCATCTAAACAATAAAAAAAGTTTGACTGTCACCTGTTAATGACTCAATGAGGCTTTAAGACAGAATAAACATGATAAATTAAGTGTTTTAAACGAAAAAAAAAATTGAAGATATATTTCTGTATTATTTGGAAATAGGGAAAAATTGAACTGTTTATGTTTAGTTTTATTATCATTTTTCTGATTGACGATGTCTAACACAGCATATTCTCATACAAAGATGCACATAATTATCATTATCTTTCTAGGGGGGAGGGGGGGGGGCAACTGGAAATTGCCAATTTTGATATGTGTACCTATGAAAATTTCTCCTCCTATTGTGAAATACAAATGTAGGGTAATGTTCACTATATACTGTACATGTATATAAAATGTATCTGACTCACCTACTTTCCTTGGTGCGTGACAAGGTCAAACACAGTGTATTCTCATACATACTGACGTACTGTGGTGGACTCTTACAGTGTATCTGGTAACAATAAGTACCTTAAACAATTTGCTATGATTTCATACGGTCAGGATATTTATGAAATGAGTTACTGTTTGTGATTTACATCCTTTCGCCTTAAATCCTTTAAATCTATTTCAATTAAATGAATCTTATTCTTGGTTCAAATTATTTATAAGAACTATCTTTTTAATGGGTGTAAACAATTTTACAATCAATCGATATACATGTATATGAAAATGTTATAAATTTTATTCGCAACGACATTTTAAAAAGACAATCTATTATTTGGAGAATGATAGAAAAGTTAATACAACTCCAAACAGGTTATATAGGTTTGACAGACATGTACATTAATTTGTCTGAATTTTTATTTTCTTTTTTTTTCTTCTGCTTCAGGAACAATGACATGTATATCAGACCATATTACCTGTCTGAAGCCGTAATAACACAATATGAGCATGTACAACCTACTTTAAGAATAACTTCTAACGAGATCTGATCTCCAGTATGACCTGGCACAATAACGATATTCCAAATTTTCAGGAAAGAGTCATCTCCCCCTGTCACGAGCGTTTTACTCGTTTCCATCATCTGGAATCCTGAGCCGTCAATTTCCGTGGCATACTCCATGCATGTAATGGCGCCCTCATGAGCTTGCACGTTTTTCACCATTACACAGTTTGCAGCCTCCATCAAGGCTATCTATAAATAGAATTTAGGATTGTAAAAATATTGCCCATTTTTCAGTTGATAATACTTTAGTTGTAGTCGTTCTAAACTAATATTTATACATGAGGGTATAGACATACATGCAAGACATCACATCATTTTGCAAATATTTTATTGTGGTGTCGTATTTGATGGCATTGTCTTACTGCATTGTCATCTTTTCTATCGTAAAATCAAAATAAAATATCATTAAGTCTAGAGTCTGGCTGTCTTATTGAGTCTTTGCAAAATACAGAGCTTTTTCCCCTTACAGACGGTATCTGACATAAAACAATTGTGATGTCATGAAAATGGTATGGTAACGTCCATTTTATAACGTCATTTCCCAGACTTTTAGGACTGTTTCCATAGAATTTGATAACGTCATAATTAGTCTATGTCAGCTACCGTCTCAAAAGGGAAGTTACTCTGCTTTTCGAAAATTGCGAATATCCAATGCACAGTTCCAAACATTTTTTCCAGGGATCAGAGGATTTAGAGTAGGTCAGTGTACAAGGAGACTTATGAAGAGAAAAAATTATTTCATCTCTCATTGAATTTGTATCAGGGGTTGAATACCTTAAAAATTTTTCCAAAATTTATTTTCCTATCACTACCTAAACTGGCCAAAGAATTACAAATTTTACCTTTAAAACTATTCAACATGGGAAAAAATTTTCTAATAATTTTCATGCAGAACTAACCTGTCCATTTCTGAGCCCTCCAAATATCACAGAGTCCCTGATGTTTGTTCCTTCTATCCCCTCATACATCTGAAAGTACACGTAATATAAATATTGTAGAAAAAATTAAGGCTTGTTAAATGAATTACAGATGAACATAAACTTGGATTAATACCACAATGGACTTATCCAATACTCCCTCAATGATACAAGCTTTGCAGTAAGACAAAATCACATTGTACATGTATTTAGATTGACTGTAATAAACATCAAATGGGTAAAATTTGAGCCACCTATCGGTAATTCTCGAAGATTTGCACGAGTATCACATACAGTGTATGTTCATGTGCAATAGACATATTTAGAATTTATCATTATCTGAATTTACTGAAAAACAGACTTCCTTCCTGTTACTACAAATTCAGACCTCATTTTGATAGTTTTTGATACAAAATGCAGAAAATTTCATATTCTGATCCAATGCATCAAACATATGGCTCAGCTACCTACATGTATTTTTAGAAATACATTAGAACTTTTCCCTTACCAAGGAAACCAAGACTAGGGACGTCACTTCCTCGTCATGACTCGTAGCCTGCCAGATCTCCTCGGCTTTACACGGATTGGTCTCGCAGTTAAACACAAGCACTGAAAAGGATCATTTATTTAAAGAACCCTGTCAATTTGAAGGATTACAAGAAGTGAATTTAATAATTACATGTAGATTGTCATTCCTAATACTAAAGAAGATATTGCTTATTTTGTTGAAGTTAATGTGGCATTTGGTATATAACCTGTCTACAATTTTTTTAACATTAGAGACTGAAACAAAGATTAAGTTTTAAAAAAAAAATGTTTTTGTGAAACACAAATGCCCCCGTCAGCATCTTTGTCAGTAAAAATTGTAAAATGGTCAAACTCCAAGGTCAAGGTCACAAGGTCAAAAATTTTGGTATCAATGGAAAGGTCTTGTCACAAGGAATACCCATGTGAAATATCAAAGCCCTATCTATCCCTTACCATTCAAAAGTTATGGCCAAGGTTAAAGTTTTTCAAAAGTAGGTCAAACTCCAAAGTTAAGGTCACAAGGTCAAAAATTTTGGTATCAATGGAAAGGTCTTGTCATAAAGAATAAACATGTGAAATATCAAAGCCCTATCACTTACTATTCAAAAAATATGGCCAAGGTTAAAGTTGTTGCGGACAAACAGACGGACAGGACAAAAACTATATGCCCTCGAATCTTCGATTACGGGGGCATAAAAATTCATGTCCCCTTTCACGCAGATGTCTTAAGTTATTGGAGGAGGAATTTTTCAGTCAGAAAACTTGTTCACAATAAAATTGTCTCTTTAACAGTGATGTCATCATGATACCCAGCACCTATACTGCATGTAAGTCTTCTTTATATGTATACTATACAATTCTCACCATCTCCATTCTGTAGCACTGTCATCAATCTCTCTTTATCTCGACAGTATGCAAAGCATGTCAGAACCTAAACAAATAATAACAATATTTACCAAATTGTACTGTTAAAAATATTTTAAATTTGCATTTTAATATAATAAATCTCTTACGAATTTGATACCTCTGTCATCTTTCTTACTTGAAAACATTAAAATAAATCTTATCTACATTGTATCAGTATCAGACTTAATCTTTGGAAAGTATTGAAATTTATTTCGTTTTTTATGAATATGTAAATTTTTATTACACCTTATTACACTTTCAACTGAAAAAAAAAATCTTTTCTGAAACTTTCCTCAATTTTTCATTAGAAACAAATTTTTTCAATATATACATCTACATGTATATAAATATGAAATATACATAATAAATATGACATTACCTGGAAGGTGGGCATGGGGTAAATGATAGTGATAGTAGCACCAGTTGTTGGGGAGAAAAACCTCACTGAGCCATCCTTCAATTACAAAGTGCAACATTACAGTCTGAAGTATGTAGTTTTACACGATAGAATATTTTTAGCATTCAATGCAGTAGAACCAGATATTTTTTTGCGAGTATCAAATTTTGCTATTTCAATGCAAAACAAGGCTTACTATAAGGAGTCTTTATTTCTCAAATACAAATTCTCATCATTTTAAAAGAAACTTAGAATATGAACACGATATTAATTGCATTTTGTATTAATATTAATAGATTTCTTGTCATTTTACCTATAATTTATTGTATTAAGGTCAGGGTTGCAACTTTCAATAGAAATGAGGTAGAAGAAAGATGGATATGTCCACATGTAGAAGAACAATTCTCCTCGAACTATTCAGACCAAAAAATCAAAATTTGCCTATTATTTTTCGGCTATAAAAATCCATTTTGGGCCTATTTTTTTATTTTTGTCTTTATAGAGAATACCACTTCATAACATACCTCTGCAATGCATGAAATTTAAAAAATTCATATACACGTATATCCTTACTTTTCAGGATTTTTGTCGCTTGTGTAATCTCCCTGTAGTCGCAACCCTAACCTTAGCATGCTTTGACTTCTGTCAAAATTTAGAATAAACAATTTATTGTACACCGATATGGAATTTTACACCACAGAATTTTTTTAGTTACCTCAGTAGAGCAGATGATCCTGCTAGGATGAGTTTTAGATCCTTGGCAGAGCTGAAGTTTATACACTGACGACTCTACCGGGGCATACAGATGGTAGAACTGTAAATAAACATGTAAAAATTTCACATGTAAATGAGTACAATAGGATGACTTTAAGATCTTTGGCAGAGCTGTAGTTTAAACACTGACGACTCTAAAGGAGTGAGGAGATGATAGAACTGTAAAATAACATGTAAAAAATTCACATGTAAATGAGTACAATAGAATGAGTTTTAGATCATGGACAAAACTGTAGTTTATACACAGATGACTTTTCAGGGGCGTAGAGATGAGGAGACAGTAAAATAACATGTAAAATATTCCCATGTAAATTAGAACTTATATTAACAAAGTATCAAAGATTATACAATCATGCACTCTCAAAAACTTATGGACACACTAACCTGATTAAGATTGTAAATTTTGATTTGCTTCTCCGTTTGGCAAAAAAATTCTTCATCTCCAAGAAGCTTCATCTGATACACAGGATCTCCAAGGTCAACTCTCATAAACTGTTCATGGTAAAAAAAAATTCAACATAATCATTATCATCACAGAGGAACTTCTGAAAATTTAAAGTGACCTTGATAAATTAATAAAGCCTGTGTTTGTCAAACACGAATGCCCCCGGAGGCATCTTTGTTAGCATAAACACCGTTTTCTGTTAAGCAGTCTTCATGAAAACTTTTTTTGCCCACTAGCCATTCGGGCTAGTTGAGTGGCAATATCTACTAGCCACCCAAAATTTTCACTAGCCATTGAAGAAATATCAAAATTCTATATAAAGACCCATCGTTTCTATAGATATGTCCGTTAAGTAGGCCAAAATTCACGCATATACATGTAGAGTATACATATAAATCAAACAAAGTTAAACCACCACTCGATCCTTTCTTTAGCGGATGTCAGTGGTCATGCTCACTTTTTACATCACAAATGTCATAATCAATAGACTCAATGTTACAATATAATGAATTCTTACTATTGTTTCAATGTACATACGCTTTTTTAAATTTTACATACTATACAGAAAATGTACTGAGAAAGAAAAATACACAAAAATGTATAAGAAAATATTTGTTATAATACACACTAAAAGGACGGCCGTTGATTTTGGCGGTACGTGGTCAATAGCTATAAAATTTTTGCTAGAATTTGTTTCATTGTACAGTCAAGATTTTATTGTTCTACTGAACTTGTTATACTTGCAGATTCGTCGTTACCATAAAATAACCGGTCATGCCGAGCAGAAATATTTATCACGTACCTTGTGACATTAGTATTTCATAAAAGTGTACTTAACCAGCGATAGAAATTGAGACATGACGGACATTTTTTTACGGAAAGTAGGCGGTAATTTTACTCTAAGTATGAGGCGAGAAATCACCAGCTGTCGGCTCCTAATGAGAACCCTGCATTTCAGTAAAAGTCACAAGCCAGTCGGGCTAGTTCAGCAACAAATTTTGGTAGCCCGAGGAAATATTTGGTAGCCAGGGCGGTCGGGCTAGTGAGTTTTCACGAAGACTGCTGTTAAGTATATGAAAAGTCAAGGTCAGGGTCACTAGGTTAAGATGTTTTGGTATTAATGGAGAGGTCTTAAGCTTGTTACAAGGAACACACATGTGAAATATAAAAGCCCTATCACTTACCATTCAAAAGTTATGTCCAATGTTAAAGTATTTGAAAAGTAGGTCAAAGGTCAAGTCACAAGGTCAAAAATTTTGGTATCAATGGAAAGGTCTTGTCACAGGAAATACACATGTAAAATATGAAAGCTTTATCACCAGCTTCCATTCAAAAGTTATGCCCAATGTTAAAGTTTTCCCGACAAACAGACAGGCCAAAAACTACATGTACATGTATATGCCCCCTAATCTTTGATTCCAGGGGCATGAAAATGAAATGTGAAAAGCATCTAGTACTGTCATTCTAATAGCAGGCCTGGGTCATTTCTTCTTTGAATTGTGGCAACCCTCCCCCCTCCCTTCCCCCTATTTCCCTCTTTTCAGCACAAACACAATACTTTACACAATACTTTTCAAACTTATGTCTAGAATACTGATAGCTGGAATTTCCTCTTTTACTCTGGAAGTAAGTTGCGAAAGATATGGAAAAAGTTAAGATATCTCAACTCACTTTACAGAAGTTATCCATCCTCCATATTTGCACGGTGCCGTCCAGTGATGAGGAGAATAACAAGGGATCCGTCTTATGGACCTGAAGAGCCGTGATAGCGTCACGATGTCCGTAAAAGACGTGCACTTGGGAAAATACGACAGCGTTCCATACCTGTCAAGAGAATGGGAATCATATTATAAGATGTTGTATAAATGTTCCTTTATACATGTAAATGTAGAGTTTCTGCATTTTATTAAAATTTGAATTAAATCTTATTATATATATAATTGAATTTGGATCAAATTTAAAATTTCTGTTTGTTAAAAATTGAATTTGATGCTAATTCAAATTTGAAAATTTAATTTGAAGTTGAAATGAACTTGAAATTTCTTCTTTTTGTTAAAATTTAAATTTGAATTTGAAATAACAAAAGAACAAGCAAAATGCTCATGTAAGTCATAACAATGAATAATGATTTATCTTATCGTATGGAAATTTGAAAATTCTTAATCTCTTTAACGATTTCACATTCAAGGTAGGTAATGAAAATCTCATACACGTTTTCTTCTATTTCAGAATAAATTTATACAATTAGTTTTAATTACCTTCACCAGACCATCCCCACCACCTGTTATGAAGTACTCTCTCTGCTTGTAAAAGGAACAGCTGAAACGAGAAAAATTATGTAGGAAAATATTCAACGAATGAATTAATTTCTGTGAGTCACAGTGCCAGTGACGACTTTCGTAATGATAAATCAAAGCTCTGAAGGAACTGATGGCAAGTTTCGTTTATTCATTTTAAAATGATATCAAAATTTTCATGGGATTTTTAAATATTGTATTAGCAGATAGAACAAATCCATTTTCCAATGTTCGGGAACAAAACATTTATGAACCTATGTCAGCATGACTGCTAGTCAGTGACGGATTGAAGGGGGGCGTAGGGCCCCCTAAAATTTTCCAATCATGGGTAAAACAATCATTTTAAATCAAGAAAGAGTGAATATTAGTGAATATTACCTACCTTTTAGTAAATATAATTGTTAAATGCATCAAATTCCATTCTTAAATTAATTACAGTCACGAAAATGGGTCCTAAAAAGGCTGAAATTCAAGAGATTCCAGGGGCTTCAACCCCTAACAGGGCTCTGCCCTGGACCCGTTGGGGACCTAGGAAGTCCCCAAACCCCTTGCCAATTTCTTTCCAACATGTATTATTGCTTGGTCACAAACCCTTTCCTCTATACGTACCGTCTATATTAAAAAAGTTTTATATATAGACATACATGTATAGAAGGGTTTGTATTGAGGAAAGGGTTTGTGACCAAGTGATGATACCTCACCCCTGTGGTGTATAGATCTGCATATCTGTTCCACAAGCCATAAAAGCCCCTGGTGTGTGTACGTATGTGTACGACCTGTGTATTGTTTAAGGCCAGTATCTTGCAGATACACAGTCATGTCAAATTTCTAACTTCAACCATTGCAAAAATTCACTATAGGGGTTCAAATAAGATCATACTTTCTAAGATTGTACCTACATGTATATATTTTATCAACTATGTCACCAAATTTCATTAACCAGACTTGTCAGAATGACAACATAGCTCGCCGGTGGCAACCATATGTAAATTGCAACAACAACAATAAAAAAGGTCTTATCACAAGGAATGCACATGTGAAATATCAAAGCCCTATCACTTACCAATCAAAAAATATGGCCAAGGTTAAAGTTTTTCAAAAGTAGGTCAATCTCCAAGGTCAAGGTCACAAGGTCAAAAATTTTGGTATCCATGGAAACGTCTTGTCACAAGGAATACACATGTGAAATATCAAAGCCCTATCACTTACCATTCAAAAAATATGGCCAAGGTTAAAGTTTCTCAAAAGTAGGTCAATCTCCAAGGTCAAGGTCACAAGGTCAAAAATTTTGGTATCCATGGAAACGTCTTGTCACAAGGAATACACATGTGAAATATCAAAGCCCTATCACTTACCAATCAAAAAATATGGCCAAGGTTAAAGTTTTTCAAAAGTAGGTCAATCTCCAAGGTCAAGGTCACAAGGTCAAAAATTTTGGTATCCATGGAAACGTCTTGTCACAAGGAATACACATGTGAAATATCAAAGCCCTATCACTTACCATTCAAAAAATATGGCCAAGGTTAAAGTTTTTCAAAAGTAGGTCAATCTCCAAGGTCAAGATCACAAGGTCAAAAATTTTGAAATCCATGGAAACGTCTTGTCACAAGGAATACACATGTGAAATATCAAAGCCCTATCACTTACCATTCAAAAAATATGGCCAAGGTTAAAGTTTTTCAAAAGTAGGTCAATCTCCAAGGTCAAGGTCACAAGGTCAAAAATTTTGGTATCCATGGAAAGGTCTTGTCACAAGGAATACACATGTGAAATATCAAAGCCCTATCACTTACCATTCAAAAAATATGGCCAAGGTTAAAGTTTTTCAAAAGTAGGTCAATCTCCAAGGTCAAGGTCACAAGGTCAAAAATTTTGGTATCCATGGAAAGGTCTTGTCACAAGGAATGCACATGTGAAATATGAAAGCCCAATCTGTATTGGTTTAAAAGTTATAAGCAAGGTTAAAGTTTTTGTGCACGCGCACCCAGACGCCAACGCCAACGCCGACACCGGGGGTATGACAATAGCTCTCCGGACATTCGTCCCGGCGAGCTAAAAAATTCCCCGTACTTCCAGAGATATCGTAGGTACCATTTCTTCAGTGGCCTAGTTTTTGTTTACTCCAATTTAGCTGTTTAGCTTGTCCGTTCCAGCCCTGGCTCGGTGTTCAGTCAGTGCATTCTATTTGCGAGATGCGACAGACCAATGCGCTATGAATGCTTGATTGTTTGTGAATTCTAAATTGATTTCTATACTTAGAAGTGTAATGTATGACCGTAACTCCTCGTTAATCGCTTAAACACTCGAACTGCTACGATTTGAAGATCAGCACCTTCCATTTTATTTACATAAATCCGACTGAATTGGAATAAGCAATCTGATTGGACGAACTTTTACCGTAGTCTTGTTCTGATCTTTATTATATTTTAGAATTCACAAACAATTAAGCGTTCATAGCGCAGTGGTCTGTATTGCACGAAATTATAGAAAAACCAAACGTTCTGCATTTCCTTGCCCACTGAGAGCGTGTCACGTGGTACAGTGTAGCCGATAAACTTATAAGCAATCTCAACACATGTGCATACGAGACGGTTGATGTTTACTGCATCCTAAAGTATCCTTTTTAAAATAATCTCTAACTTTTTAAAACATTATGAAACAACTGTTAAAACGCGGAATGCAATGTACGCTGTCTTAAATAAATATGGTGAATAATGAGGTCCAGGGTCATCGATCCACACGATCAGAGTTGAGAAAAACTGTGAATATATATTTATCTTCACTGGATTTATACATTTTGGGGCCCGTGGATGTCACGGATGTGACGTCATGAAAATCCTGCGATCACTATAGCCGAGATCGCTACGCGAAACTCGCCTAAAAATGACTAATGGAGTCAAAACTATCATAAAATACAAAACCTATACTGATACCAATCAGGTTTGATTTACAAGAGATGTGAGCTTTAATACAATCTGTGTGTACTACACACCTCTGCAGTGACTTTAATCTGACCATCGGGAAATTTTCGCAAACAGTACGCATGGGGGTAATTTTGGCAAAAATGGCAGTATTCCCTTATGTTTTTAATACTTTTTTTTTTAAAACACCACATACACATAAACAGTACGCAGAAGGACATTTTTTGTATGTAACACAGAACATACATGTAGATGAGTATATGTCGGCTGACCCGTGCTCCTAGTGAGGCTCGAACCAGCAACCTTTTGGTCACTGGCCCGACGCCTTATCCACTAGACCACAATGCCGACAAGTTATAAATACATGTTTTAATTTTCACACGAGGTTATTTTTGCAATAATTCTACAATCGTGGAAAGCATGATAATTTCCCCCACATGAAAATTTCCGTGTTTATAGTACATTTATGCTAAAGTGTGACTACATGACAGACAGACAGACAGACCTTTCGATTTTACTGTGAGGACATACATGTAGACTATATTCTTATAAGAACTTACCATCTGAGAGAACCATCATGTCTGTTCTGTATGCTAAAGTGTGACTACCTGACAGACAGACAGACCTACCTTTAACTTGACTTACCATCTGAGAGAACCATCATGTCTGTTCTGAAGGTGATGGGTCTGTTTCATTGTCTGGAAGAAAAGTGTAAAGTTTTTAAGAACTTTAAAAAAAAATATATTGCAAGTATACATACATGTATTTTAGCAAGATTCATATTTATTTAATAAATCAATATTCTGTGATATAGTAGCATAGTTTATAGTACTGAAATATTAATAGCATACTAAAAATTTTCCATGACTCAAACCACATACACGTACTCCACGACTTTGTAGACAGACAAGCAACTGATTGGTTAGACCATTATATAAAGCTCCTCACTGATAATGTGAAAAACTAAGCAATTAAATCGACAACTGTATTAAAAAATTTGCATCTAGCAGTGTTTTAAGACGATCCTAGACAAAAGGGGTAGGGCCACGAAGCCCGATATTGGCCCTAATTTTGAACATTGTACTTCATAGAATTAACAACTTTTATTTGACATTTTGAAGCGTTCTCTACTGAATCACGAATCTATCTTTTGTAAACATTGCGTTTATCAATACCTTTAAGCCCTTTGAAAACACCACAATAGGTCATATTCCGCCAAATTGATGCAAAAACTGCATATTTCTATTAAATTAGCAATGGCCACATGCATTAACTAAGATGGAAAATTTATATGTTAAAGATTATCATTATATCCTTTTGTAATAAACATTTTGTCTCAGTTAACGCATGCGGCCACATTGAATTCTTCGATAAAAGACCAAATTTCCAGCAATTTTCGCCATATTTTGTCAATAATGTCAAAATGACTTCACTTCATGACGTCATTACAGTTAAATGGCACTTTGTTTGGTGCTATTTTTCTTTTCATGAAAAGCGGTAAACATTCGTTTATTTTCATGAGAGATATCAAGTATTTCTCATGAAATTTATTTCTAGAGAAAAATCAAGGGCTGATTTAGGGGTCTCATGGCCCTACCCCTTTGCAAATGCAGATCCAAGAAACCATGTGATAGTGAATTTCCATGACTTTTCAAGGACTTGATGGTTAATTCCATGACTTTCCTTGACTGAATCCACTTTTCTAAAACATTACAAGACCTAGGTCAAATTCCATGACCTGTACAAATCATGTGTTAATACCTGATAATTTGCCACGTAGATGCCATCGTAGGTCAAGGCCAGCAGCTGTTTGTTACGAGGGTCGACCTTCACATCTATCACCCACTGTAACGGAACAGAAAAAATTAATATACATGTAACAGTTATCTATTAATAGTCTGTCACAGTGATAATTTGCTTTGATTAGAAAATCAGATATTAAAATAGGTTTTACAAAAATCAAAATTTTCCCGATTTCATTCCACCATTAATAATATTAATTTCAATGACATTTATAAGACACACATCTAAAAAATTTGTAAGGAATATGAGAAAATGATGTAAAATGTCCTAGACAAAACATTTTTGTACTTTATTTCACTGTTACATCACCATGGAATCATGCTTTAACAGTGACGTCAGAATGAAAAACAGCGCCAAAAGATGTCTACTCAGTCATTTTCAGCTCAATAGCAAGAAAGGAAAATTGTCTGGTTGTGAAGTTCAATAAAATATATACTGTAAAACTGGTTATTTTTGCTGGGGAAAAATTTCGCGATTATAACATCAAGACCTTACACGTGGGGGAAATAATCGTGATAAAAATGTCTTTCCCATTGTATGTATGCAGCAGGGATATTTTCGCCTGGGAGAAATTTGCGCAAATTCCCTAATGGTTTGCGAAAAACTCGAAAATTACCCCCATGCAAAATTTTTCATACATTTACAGTACATGTATGGTTTTGATGATGGTTATGATTTTCTCAGAGAGCAAAAATATCAGAAATGACTTAAAAGGAGGCAAACATATCATAAATAATAGAGTACCTCTAATTAAACAATAAGGAGTGAAATAACGGAAATCCGAAAAATCACATGATTATGATCAGCCAATCAGGACTGTGAACATTGATCCTATCTGTGTATACAACTCACCTCATCTGATCGAAGTTCAAGGTCAAATTTTTCACCTCTAGTGGCCACTGCAGAATGCTATAAAATGATAACAGAGATTAGAGAATAAAAAGTAGACTGAAATAAATCATAAGCACTTTTACTTTTGGACAGAACTTTTTTTCCAAAAAGAATTTTTGCTTTATCAGCAGTTACATGTAATTTCAAGCGCAAACAAAAATTTCAAGCGCAAACAAAAATTAGAGAACTGGAATAAGCAAAACACAAAACAGTAAGAAGAACTTTGTTCTTACATGTATCATGATGTATCATTAAATTTGACCTTAATCAGGAGTTAAAGGTCAAGGTTACTTACTTCTGACCCCTTGACCCTCCATTTCTCCAAGGTTCCAATTCCACCAGCAAACACTTCATTAGTGTCTTTACAATATGACATGCTATAATGGGAAAAGGATTAATACATTGCTTATTTACCTACTTAGTTAAATAAAAATATTTATGAACATTTTTTTTTTGTATACTCTTCTTACAATACTAGTGTAAGGAAATTATTGATTCAGGAGTTTTGGCAACGAAAAAGGACTGGACTTTGACCCCAAATCAAAACTCTTTAGCTAAATACTATCTAATAATAGTGACAATGGTTTTATCGCTAAGTCATCAAATTTCAGTATGTAAACATCATTTTTATCTCTTTAATAGTTGAAGCGATACATGTACATGTATCAATACAAACCAGAAGTACCTGCTCAACAACAAATTTGCAGGAACACTAATGCATCTCGCGCTATACGCACAATGCAGTTTTCCCTCAACTTTTGGTGCTGATACCTCGCTTAACCAAAAAAATATTACAATGATTCTTTATACATGTATATTACCAGAGAATTGTGGTATCACAGGGAATGGCTCCCACTTCCTGACACTGACTCCGAGAATCGGTATAAACTCTCATTACCAAGTCTGTGCCGAAACCGAAGTAGACTTTATGCTGAGGAACGTACAGGAGACATCGTAGCTCTGAATGGATTGTAAACCTGAAAAACCAATTTATTGTGATAATTCCTAAAAGTATTTCTTATTATTTTTCTTTAAAGATAGAAATGGATAAAACGGAGTAAATTTGCATGAGTTAATACAGAAGATTCCAATTTAAAGAAGGGCTGTTACAAGAAGAGGGCTGAATCTAATGTTGAGACAACTTGTAGCCCAATCCTATTCAATTTAATTGAATAAAAAAGCAATCCAAGGAATGCTTGTGTCGCCTGCGAAGGGGTTTGATTATTATTCTAGAAAGTGGATCAAAATTCTTGAAAAGTAGGTCTAGGTCAAATATCTAGATCAAGGTCAAAAGGTCAAATTCTATGGTCTGTGTAGAAAGGTCTTGTCACAAGGAATAGACATGTGAAATACCAAAGCCCTATCACTTACCAATCAAATGATATATCCATTCTTAATTTTTTTTGAAAAGTAGGTCAAATATGTAGGTCAAGGTCAAAAGGTATAAAAATAATGGTATGTGTAGAATGGCATTGTTACAAGGAAAATACATGTGAAATATCAAAGCCCTATCACCTACCAATCAAAAGATATAGCCAATATTACTTTTCTTGAAAAGTAGGTCAAATATCTACATCAAGGTCAAAAGGTCAAATTTAATGGTCTGTGTAGAAAGGTCTTTTCAGAAGGAATACACATGTGAAATATCGAAGCCCTATCACTTACCAATCAAAAGATATAGTGAATCTTATCTTTTTTCAAAAGTAGGTCAAATATCTAGGTCAAGGTCACAAGGTCAAAAATTATGGTATGTATAGAAAGGTCTTGCCACAAGGATTGCACATGTGAAATATCAAAGTCCTAACACTTACCAATAAAAAGATATATCCATTCTTAATTTTTTTGAAAAGTAGGTCAAATATGTAGGTCAAGGTCACTAGGTCAAAAATTATTGTATGTGTAGGAAGGTCTTGTCACAAGGAATACATATGTGAAATATCAAAGCCCTATCACTTACCAATCAAAAGATATATCCATTCTTAATTTTTTTTGAAAAGTAGGTCAAATATGTAGGTCAAGGTCACTAGGTCAAAAATTATGGTATGTGTAGAAAGGTCTTGCCACAAGGATTGCACATGTGAAATATCAAAGTCCTAACACTTACCAATAAAAAGATATATCCATTCTTAATTTTTTTGAAAAGTAGGTCAAATATGTAGGTCAAGGTCACTAGGTCAAAAATTATTGTATGTGTAGAAAGGTCTTTTCAGAAGGAATACACATGTGAAATATCGAAGCCCTATCACTTACCAATCAAAAGATATAGCGAATCTTATCTTTTTTTCAAAAGTAGGTCAAATATCTAGGTCAAGGTCACAAGGTCAAAAATAATGGTATGTGTAGAAAGGCCTTGCCACAAGGATTGCACATGTGAAATATCAAAGCCCTATCACCTACCAATCAAAAGATATATCCATTTTTAATTTTTTTGAAAAGTAGGTCAAATATGTAGGTCAAGGTCACTAGGTCAAAAATTATGGTATGTGTAGCAAGGTCTTGTCACAAGGAATACACATGTGAAATATCAAAGCCCTATCACTTACCAATCAAAAGTTATGGGCTGTGACACCCAAAGTGTGACAGACAGACAGACAGACGGACGGACGGACGGACGGACGGACGGACGGACGGACAGACGGACAAAGTGATTCCTAAGTGTCGCTATGCTTCGCAGGCGACACAAAAATATGTTTAATTAAAAGAAAATCAACAAAAAAAAATATTGACATCAGTAATATGTTTGAAGAATTGCAAAAATTTGATAGCATTTATTCTGACTTTTTGACGTACAGTCTGACTTCCTATTTGGAACAGTATCTGAGATAAATGCTTTACGACACAAAATTCTTATCACATAAAAAACTTAATATTTCAAGCAGATTTTCCTTGAAAGTTGCGCTGGTCTCCATCAAGTTTGATGACGTCACAATTAGTTTACATCAGATACCGTCCCCAAAGGGAGGAAACTCTGTATAATGATAATAATGAATACCTGTTATGCTTGGACACGGCATCTCTTTCCTTGGACTCTAACGCCCACAAACTAAGATGGTCGACGGTACCGATACGATAATGTGTCATGAAGTTATCGCCAATCGTACTCGTGAAATGAGTCATACATTTAATACTGGAGGCATGACGGAGAGTATGGAATAGCTAAAATGAAAGAATAAAATTAAAATGTCTAAACAGAGTTGAAAAAAGATATCAATATATATAGAAATTTTTTTTTTACTTTAGATTTTTGGGGGAATTTGATGCATTTACATTCCTACACTTTATTCTGCCATAATTATGATAATAAAATGAAAGGCTTAACCATGCTCAGAAAAGTCAAAATTTCAAATAAGTGTTGCTGTATGTGGGTCCCTGTAAAGTGCGAAACGAAACGAAACAAATTGAAACGAAACGAAACAAATCGAAACGAAACGAAACAAATCGAAACGAAACGAAACAAATCGAAACGAAACAAAACAAATCGAAACGAAACGAAACAAATCGAAACGAAACGAAACAAATCGAAACGAAACGAAACAGATTGAAACGAAACGAAACAGATCGAAACGAAACGAAACAAAACAAAACGAAACAGATCGAAATGAAACGAAACAAAACATAAATCTTCAAGAACTTGAGAAAAATTGATGTAAATGCAGAGAACTGGCACGGATGTCAATGTCTGCATATATCATTGCCTTCAACCATTAGTTCTTGTGGCTGGAGGGTTAAAAAACGTCTTCTAAAGGGTCAAAGTTGTTGATTACAACATATATATACGGTATATAGCACAATTGCATTTTAAAGGATTAAAGGAGAATGAATGGGATGAATAACCTCGTCATAGGTGGAAAAAAAAAATTATTTAGCAGGAAGGAGTCTAGTACAGAGGAAACGGAACTGTTCCGTTATGTGTATTTGAAAACTTTATCAGGAAAATGAGAGCAAATACTGGGGGGGGGGGGGGGGGGCACATAATTCGTTTGAAAAAGGATAAGATTTTTTCCTGAAATGTGCCCCCCCTCCTGTTTTATGATCTCATTACGGTGTCATAGCGTGGTTTTCTATCCCCTCCCCTTTATTCATCTTAAATACATGAATGGCATTTGACATTTACTTTTTTAAATTGTCAACTTTGACTCTTTCAAGAAACCCTCTCGGCACTAGTTACAAATGTAGAACTCTTGGATTAAGGCAATATTACATGCTGATCTTGTCTTTAAATTTTCGTTCTAGGCGATTTTCCCTCTTTTTCTCATATTCTTTAAGTTTTATGTTTTGTTTCGTTTTGTTTTGATCTGTTTCGTTTCAATTTCTTTCGTTTCGTTTTGATTCGTTTCGTTTCGTTTTTGTTTCGTTTCGCACTTTACAGGGACTTGCTGTATGCTGCAGGCTATAAACAATAGCTGATTTTCCAGTTTACTTGTGAGACAGTCAAACACCAGACATCATAAAAATTTTGCGATATTTTCATTGTGACGTCAAAATAAAATGCATGACAACACATCAAAGTGCTTAAAGTCAGTGTGATCAGATTTGACATCACAATGGAAAATTTGCCAAATGATGTGATGGCTGGTGTCTTTATGTATAAAACCAAGGTTAGGAGCGGTCATATCTTTTATCAGGAAAATGGACTATTCAGATAGTTAATTCACATTGTTTTACCTGAGGTCCATGATTGAGGGTCATTGATTGGTCAAATTTTTCCGGCTCATTAAGTCGGGATCGTATATCCTGCTGTACAGAGTCCCAAGCTCGGATCTTGTCCCATTTCTCCTCCTCCTCCTCGTCGATTTCTTTTACCAAACCCATTTTTCAATGTTTCATCTCACTGCAATATATTAACACTTGATCTGGAATTTTAAGGTCTAAATACTGTACATGGTCTTATGCTAGCAGAATTCACGCTATTATTCGCTACGTTAAATCATGATGATGAAAAATAAGTCTAAAAATGCCTAAGGAGCTGTTAAGATAAGGCGTAAAATCTGCCCTGAAAAGTCGAAATTTCAAAATGCAATAATTGAGAAAAATTTTCGGTAAAAATAAGAAGTTACTTGGTACAGATATGAATCTTCTATCAGGCTGGATAAATTATTCAAAATAAGACCGATTTTGGGGTAAAAATAAGCATTTTTCCTATAGAAATCAATGGAAAACGGAAAAGTTTTTCTACAACATTGTTCCCCCCCTCGGTTCAGAATGCCACTTTTACCAAAGGTGTATATCAATAAAACAAATTTTCTGACGAAGTGGGGTTCTGAACCGAGGGGGGGAACAATGTCCCACAGGCGAAAAACGAAAAAAAGGGGGGATGGATCACTATTTTAGAATCTGTATTTAGAGCAGTAAAATAAATTAAAACTGTCAATTTTTCTTTTAATATCATGTAACAATCTATTCAGAGTTTGTTCCGATCAAATGATTAACCGTTAGGAAGGAAATGAACGAGAAAGTTGTCT
This sequence comes from Pinctada imbricata, assembly GCA_033119305.1. Taxonomy (NCBI): domain Eukaryota; kingdom Metazoa; phylum Mollusca; class Bivalvia; order Pterioida; family Pteriidae; genus Pinctada; species Pinctada imbricata. The sequence continues at coordinate 8,604,670 of VSWD01000014.1, read as the reverse complement.
ATTTCTACACTGTGCGTATTTCGCGCCTGAAAGCTACATATGTGGCTGATAAATACGAAATATAACCGTTTTTCAGATTCCGGATTGCGATTTTTGCCGATTATATTGATATAATAACATCAAGGTTAATTTCTCTTATCAAAGTTTTACATTAAAAGGTAGAGAAGTGTGATAAACATCAAATTTGTGTAAACTAATGCATTTTTTGTGAATTTTTGCTCCATATTTGACGTTTTCTCTCATCAGTACCCCTACCTCTTCAACCCGTAATTATAACATCTTTCACCAAATCTTTTTAAATAAAATACCTACTTAGAATCTTCTAATACTTTATATTTTAATCCCGACCACTTTTTACCTGAAATAGGAGGACAGCGCACGAGAAATAATCGAGTGATTTCAGGGCAAAATCAAGCCCTTATCTTAACAGCTTCTTCATGGACATGATTATGCTAATATTTTGAATTGCCTATTTTTTCCATGTTTCCACTAAAATTTTTGTAATACTAAAATTAAGTAGACGTAAGAGAGGAATGCGGCTGAATATTCACCTAAAATACCAAGTAGCTGACAAAAACTCTTTGTATCATGAATTGAAAGTATATTACTGTACAATCAGGGCTGGGACAATACTGCGATTCATCCAAATATTTCTTTGAATAAAAAAAAGCTACTTATATGATGAATATAAATACCATCAAAAAGCTTTTTGAGAAGATTTTATCAATTATCTTAGTATCGAGATACGTATCAAATCCGATAGGTATCATGATACGTATTGGATCGGCTGGGTGCAGTATTGTCCCAGTTCTAATCATCAGACACATACCAACTTAAGATTGTAATAAAAATTCCAAATTTTACATCCAATCTAATTTCCAAAATGTCAGCATCTCTAAAATCCAGCAGTCGATCTGAATAAAAGAAATGTTTTCACAGTTAATCACATGTTTATAATGAAATTAAAGCAAAATCTTTGTTCCAATTGCAGAGTGATTTCTAATACACTAAATGATTTAATGGAACAATAATGGTAGGTGACCTTAATACAGGTAATCAGACTAATGACATTACAATGGAGGAATTAAGGAAAGGATATTTAAAGGTCTATAAAAGTTTAAGAGTATTTCAATATACTGTTAGAGGTGTGCACCTTTAAATCAGGGACACATTTTTCACAACATGTCCCAATACACTAAAGCATTTAAATTTACATAACTCTTCAAATTTAATACATTTATTTGGTTGATAAAGAAAACTTATGAACAAAAATATTGAGACACTGACTCACTTTATTTGACCACAACTGTTACAATAAATACTTTTGCCTTTTGCTATATTTGTCACTGTATGGACAGCAGCGGTTGGGAAGGTCAGAGGTCATGCGTTATTATACGGTCATATAGTCTCATAACTCATTCAAGTTAATGAAGTGGGTGGAAAGATGGCTCATTAATTGAAGTCAGTGTACTTTGAAATTTTGAAGTGGCCAATCAGAATTGTAGAATATTCTGAAAAAAGCTACATGTATGCATATACTGAACACCCCCTCCCTTTCCCCTTCCGCATAGTTTCTCAATTTCATGACAAAAGATTTTAAATCCCATTACATATGTGAAAGAATATACTTTTTTCTTGAAGCATATGAAATCTCAAAACATTTTGACCAAAAATAGACTTTAAATTGATTTTTAAAATAATTTCACCTAAAAATCTATTTTTAGCCCCAAAATGACCTTTGACCTATGACCTTGAATATCAATGGGTTCTTTGTCTTATTACACTCAATCCACATGGTAAATTTGAAGATCCTAGCTCAATGGGTTTGGGCTCTATCTTGTTTACAAGGTCGGACGGAGGGACGGATGGACGGACCACTAAATGAGGTTTGTGGGACCATGAAATTGTGGGACTATCTGATGAAAGTACATGTAGTGGGACTATTAAAATGTTTTCTAAAGAACAGTACATTATGAGTCATTTCAAACAGTTCCATAGGACGGACGGACAGACATCGCTGTACCATAATACGTCCCGTCTAAAGACGGGCGTATAAAAATAGAACTCTTCAATAACAGGTATGTCATCTAGCTACATGTAGGTATGTCACCTGTTACATATTTGACCCTAAATGTGACCGTGACCTTGTAGCTGTCCTTGACCGATATTTGGTGATCAGTCCTTGATAATGCATGCAAGTTTGATGGATGTAATTTCATATCAATTCCCTGCAAAATATCACTCCTCCATTGAAGCTTCAACTAAGTTAGTAAGACTAAGAGCATTTGACAAGATAATGGTCATATTGATACATTGTAATTTTTCAGGGATTTTTTTCAGAAATTTGGGAATGGGATCAAGGCCTATGCAATTAGGAAAATTAGCATTGTTGGGTCATTTTGGCAAATACTTAAACAAAAAGATAAAATACAAAAGATTCTGAAGAGATATTAATGTTATATCAAATAATTTTCTTATTAAATGGTTTAAATCTCTTATGAAAACAATAAAATGGCGAATAAACAGTAAATTTACTACTTTTCATTTTAATAATCTAAATAAAAAATCTAACTAATTTTGGTGAGCATTCAATCTTCATGTGATCATCGTGACTGGGAATTTAAAGTTGATTTGGGAAAACAAATACTATTCTAAGTTGTGAATGGGGCTGACTATCGACCCCAAAAAATGGCCAAAAAAAAAAAAAAAAATCCCCAATTCCTAAAGTTGTCTCACTGTGTTAGGTTCCACATGAGTTTGATATTTTGTGGGTAAATTGCACTATGATGTCACAAATCACTCCTTTATCAAAAACACAATTTTTATTATGTATCTGAAAAGTGGCAGTTTCAGAATGCGACTTTGCAGAGCAATTTGGCACTGAACATGCTGAAAAGTGTTTTTGTATAATCCGAGAAGGGGAACAGATCGCAATGGGTAACAGCCTACAAACAGGTAGCAAGATTGGCACCAAACTTTTTCACACTTGAGAATTTTCGCACTCCAGAATTTTTAAGGGTGTGTTCGTATCACTTTTATAATAAGTAATTTTACGGTGCATATACCAATAATTGCTTGGTGAAATCAATAAATGCTAGGGGGTGGACAGTCAGAGGTGCAACTTCAACATGTAATTAAAAAAAAATTACTTCTACATGTAATTATCTGACTGATATCAATGTACCCAATGCATGATTTCACACAAAAATTTGAATAATGTTTTATTTCCTATAGCAAGTAAGATAAGCTTAAAATGCATCAAAGATGCAAAGTGCCGAGTTGCAAAACTTGAATATAAGTAAAATATACATGATTTGAATATGGTCTCGACAGATGGGAAACATTATTAGCATGTTTCAGGTTGATCCACATTCATCATGTTCATATAATTCAGAAACCATTTTCAATTAACGAGTCCTATGAATTTGACCTTTGATCTCTTGACCCCAAAATTAATAGGAAACATTTCTGGCAAGTTACAAGATAATAGGTGCAATACAGGCTCAAATTCAGTCGGGAAACCATTTTTAATCATCTTAGTCCTGTGACCTTGACCTTTGACCTTTGAACCCCAAAATTGATAGTGGTCATCCTTGATCCATGGGAAACATTTCTGGCAAGCTTCATGATTATAATTGCAATACAGGCTGAAATATGGTCCGGAAACCACTTTCAATCATCGGAGTCCTGTGACCTTGACCTTTTACCTTTTGACCCCAAAATCAATAGGGGTCATTCTTGATTCATGGGAATCATTATTGGCAAGTTTCATGACTTTAGGTGCAATACAGGCTAAAATATGGCCAGGAAACCATTTCAAATCATCAGAGTCCTGTGACCTTGACCTTTGACCTTTTGACCCCAAAATCAAAAGTGGTCATTTTCTATTCACAGGAAACATTTCTGGCAAGTTACATGATTATAGGTGCAATACAGGCTGAAATATGGTCCGAAAACCAATTTCAATCAACAGAGTCCTGTGACCTTGACCTTTGACCTTTTGACCCCAAAATCAATAGGCCTCATCCTTGATTCAAGGGAAACATTTCTGGCAAGTTTCATGACTTTAGGTGCAATACAGGCTAAAATATGGCCAGGAAACCATTTTCAATCATCAGAGTCCTGTGACCTTGACCTTTGGACCCCAAAATCAAAAGTGGTCATTTTCTATTCACAGGAAACATTTCTGGCAAGTTACATGATTATAAGTGCAATACAGGCTGAAATATGGTCCGAAAACCAATTTCAATCAAAAAAGTCCTGTGACCTTGACCTTTGACCTTTTGACCCCAAAATCAATAGGCATCATCCTTGATTCAAGGGAAACATTTCTGGCAAGTTTCATGATTATAGGTGCAATACAGGCTGAAATATGGTCCGGAAACCATTTTCAATCATCTGAGTCCTGTGACCTTGACCTTTGACCTTTTGACCCCAAAATCAATAGGCCTCATCCTTGATTCAAGGGAAACATTTCTGGCAAGTTTCATGATTATAGGTGCAATACAGGCTGAAATATGGTCCGGAAACCATTTTCAATCATCTGAGTCCTGTGACCTTGACCTTTGACCTTTTGACCCCAAAATCAATAGGGCTCATCCTTGACTAATGGTGAGTAAGTGTATGAAGTTTCATTGTTATAGCCTCTTTCGTAGTTGACTTATAGTCCGGAAACCAATTGTTGACGCCCTCCCGCCCGCCCGCCCGCCCAGACGCCCGCCCAACCGCCCGCCCGCCCGCCCGTCTCACATCAAATTAAGAGCCGAGTTTTGCAACTCGGCTAAAAATACAGCAGTAGAAAGCGACAGCACTTCCATTATTTTAAAAGGAAATAACTTTCTCAGAAGAGACTGTTTCAGTTAAGATTGTAGCTGAATTTCACTTTAGACAGGTGACATACTGGTACAAGTGATTTTTAAATCACTTATAGAGTAATCAATATTAACATGTAGGGTTGTTTACCTTTGTCCAATAGGATCATAATTACTGCTTAAAGTGATTTTACTTTTTCATCAATCACTTCAATCCATTTTCCTTTTCCAAATATCTCATATTGCATTCTAATTTTAGGTTATAATTTACGAATATACGTGATTTCAAATTGTTACTGTTCAATATCAACATAACTTGTCCATCGTATTGGACGTATTGGAACAAAGAGAAAAGCTAAAACATGCTAATGCTAGCTTTGTCATCCTCGATTCCAGGTCCCTTCCTAGTTTCAAATATTAACATTTTTTCATGTTTATACAGCTGCATCAAGTAATAGTTTTATTGAAAATCACCAAGACAAGTTATTTCTATATTAAATCATGTCCTTGACCTTTGAAGTCCGTTAGGTTTGGTGATCTGTGATGATTCCTTTATCTTCTTTACTCTTCATTTTTTAAGTCCACATTGACCTTAGCATTGGACCTTGATAATCAATAGGGTTTATCTTTTCTCCAGGGGAGTGTACAGTGACCTTGACATTGGACCTTGATAATCAATAGGGTTTATCTTCTCTCCAGGGGGAGCGTACAGTGACCTTGACATTGGACCTTGATAATCAATAGGGTTTATTTTCTCTCCAGGGGGAGCGTTCAGTGACCTTGACATTGGACCTTGATAATCAATAGGGTTTATTTTCTCTCCAGGGGGAGTGTACAGTGACCTTGACATTGGACCTTGATAATCAATAGGGTTTATTTTCTCTCCAGGGGAAACGTTTATGCAAGATTTGGTGATCCTATAATGATTGCTATGTCCTCTATGCTGTTCAGTCGTAAGACAACTGTGACCTTGACCCTTGACTTTGAAAATCAAGGGATTCATCAAGTGATACTATGGTGATTGATATGTCATCTATGCTGTTCACAAAGATTCAAAACTTAAGTCCACTGTGACCTTGACCCTTGACTTTGAAAATCAATAGGGTTCATCAGGACCCCAGGGGGAAGATTTATGCAAGATTTGGTGATGCCATGGTGATTGATACATGTATGTCATCTATGCTGTTCACAAAGATTTAAAGCTTAAGTCCACTGTGACCTTGACCCTTGACCTTGAAAATCAATAGGGTTAATCAGGACCCCAGGGGAAGATTTATGCAAGATTTGGTGATACTACGGTGATTGATATGTCATCTATGCTGTTCACATGGATTTTAAGCTTAAGTCCACTGTGACCTTGACCTTAAAAAAATCAATATTGTTCATAGTCTCCTTATGGGGAACATTTGTGGAAGGTTTGATGTTTCTTTGACAATTACTGTGTCTTCTATACTGTTCACAATAATCCAGACAAACACAATCTTACTAATACACAAACGCGGAATTAATAAGAACTAGTTTTGAATAATATTTAAGATTAAATCGTTGGCATCTTTGTCAGTAAAAATTGTAAAATGGTCAAACTTTAAGGTCAAGGTCATAAGGTCAAAAATTTTGGTATCCATGGAAAGGTCTTGTCACAAGGAATACACATGTGAATAAAGCCTGTGTTTGTGAAACACGAACGCCCCCAGTGGCATCTTTGTTAGTATAAACACTTTTTTCTGTTAAGTACATGTATGTGAAAGGTCAAGGTCAGGGTCACAGGGTTGAAAGGTCAAAGGTCAAGGTCAGGAGGTAAAAAAATTGGTATCAATGGAAAGGTCTTGTCACAATTAATACACATGTGAAATATGAAAGCTTTATCACTTACCATTAAAAAGTTATGCCCAATGTTAAAGTTTTTTGAAAAGAAGGTCAAAGGTCAAGGTCAAGGTAACAAGGTCAAAACTTTTGGTATCAATGGAAATGTCTTGTCACAAGGAATGCATATGTGAAATATGAAAGCCCTATCACTTCCCATTCAAAAGTTATGCCAAATGTTAAAGTTTTTGAAAAGTAGGTCAAAGGTCAAGGTCAAGGTCACAAGGTCAAAACTTTTGGTATCAATGGAAAGGTCTTGTCACAAGGAATGCATATGTGAAATATGAAAGCCCTATCACTTCCCATTCAAAAGTTATGTCCAATGTTAAAGTTTTTCGGACAAACAGACAGACAGACAGACAGACAAACAGACGGACAGGCCAAAAACTATATGCCCCCAAATCTTTGATTCCGGGGGCATAAAAATCACAGCCCTATCCCTTACCATTTAAAAGTTATGGCCAAGGTTAAAGATTTTGCAGACAAACAGACAGACAAATGGACAGGACAAAAACTATATGCCCCCGAATCTTCGATTATGGGGGCATAAAAGTATTTATTAATACATGTTATATAATTGATAAATAACCTGAAATTTCTTTACTACCAGTAGTAAGCAATATTCATCTCTGTTTCCCGATAGATAAAACCCATTGCTCATTGGTTAAACATGTACTATCAAAGGGGTATTTCTTTCTTATTTTTTCATCATAACTATTTTGAATTTGTATTTCTTTTCAAATATTATAATTTCAATTTCTAAAGGACTTGAGGAAGTCTATGTAATCCCACCCGGTTACGAAAAAAGGACTTATAAAGACTACAAACATCTTAAGGTGAGACCAGTATCTGACAGGGGTAAGCTTCATCACATTACACCTGTTACATGTAAGATGTAAATTTCATAAAATTACTACAAACATATGCAAACTTTGAAAACAAATTTAATTTCAATTTTGACACTCTTTAAATTTCTTCTCTGTTTCTTTAGAAAAACCTGTAAAAATAAATGTATAGATCTTCTTAATAAAGTAAAGAGATTATCTATCAGTTCAGCATGAAATACATCAGAATTAAAGAAATTTAAACATGTACTTAACTAGTTACTCACAATAGAAAACACATGATCCTCTGAGTATTATGTATTATGTCCAGTCGACGAAATTGTACTTTTTTGTTTGAAGATCTTTGTACTTACAGATAAAATATCAATATATCAGTTTGTTGATTCTTCATCCTCATTGGTTGATACAGAATCTGGTGACGACAGATTTATTTCCTGAATGCCATCAGAGTTGTCTTCCTTGTAAAAGTAATCAAAAATCAAAATTTTACTTTCTATCAACTTAAATGTATTGCAGACTGAATTTTCATGAAAATAAACTTTCATGAAAAGACTCATTTTTATAATATTACTATTTCTTTTCATTTTCTGTCTGTTAATCTTTAATAAAAACTTTCATCCAGAAAATCTTTCACTGATTGTTTATCAAGTCTCTCTATCTTTATATATCTATAAAACTTACCTTGAAGTCTGACAAGCTCTACACAGGGATGGTACATCAAGGTAGCTTAATATCAGTTGTATAACCTCTTCCTAGAAAATTTATAAAAGGAACAATGATCAAAGTCAAATACACGTAGATACAATTACAATATACTCATTCAATTCATTCTGATGATATTCATTCTGATGATATTCATACTCATGATATTCATTCTGATGATATTCATACTCATGATATTCATTCTGATGATATTCATACTCATGATATTCATTCTGATGATATTCATACTCATGATATTCATTCTGATGATATTCATTCTGATGATATTCATCCTGATGATATTCATACTCATGATATTCATTCTGATGATATTCATACTCATGATATTCATTCTGATGATATTCATACTCATGATATTCATTCTGATGATATTCATACTCATGATATTCATTCTGATGATATTCATACTCATGATATTCATTCTGATGATATTCATACTCATGATATTCATCCTGATGATATTCATACTGATGATATTCATTCTGATGATATTCATACTCATGATATTCATTCTGATGATATTCATACTCATGATATTCATCCTGATGATATTCATACTCATGATATTCATCCTGATGATATTCATACTCATGATATTCATTCTGATGATATTCATACTCATGATATTCATTCTGATGATATTCATACTCATGATATTCATTCTGATGATATTCATACTCATGATATTCATTCTGATGATATTCATACTCATGATATTCATTCTGATGATATTCATACTCATGATATTCATTCTGATGATATTCATACTCATGATATTCATTCTGATGATATTCATACTCATGATATTCATTCTGATGATATTCATTCTGATGATATTCATTCTGATGATATTCATACTCATGATATTCATTCTGATGATATTCATACTCATGATATTCATTCTGATGATATTCATACTCATGATATTCATTCTGATGATATTCATACTCATGATATTCATTCTGATGATATTCATACTCATGATATTCATCCTGATGATATTCATACTCATGATATTCATTCTGATGATATTCATAAGCATACTTAAAGATGGAGAGGGATGGAGCAACCAAATTTGCTGACAATCTTATGCTTTATTTTTTTCTGTCTGACATTTAGAAATTGTTACCCAATCAACGTAATTGTAGTTTTTTTTTTTAAAGAACTATGTACTTACAGATAAAATATCAATGTATCAGTTTGTTGATTCTTCATCCTCATTGGTTGATACAGAATCTGGTGACGACAGATTTGTTTCCTGAATGCCATCAGAGTTGTCTTCCTTGGAAAAGTAATCAAAATAAAGCCTGTGTTTGTGAAACACGAATGCCCCCGGTGGCATCTTTGTTAGTATAAACACTATTTACTACTAAGTACATGTATTTAAAAGGTCAAGGTCAGGGTCACTTGGTTAAAAAATTTTGGTATCAATGGAAAAATCTTGTGACAAGGAATACACATGTAAAATGTCAAAGCCCTATCACTTACCATTCAAAAAGTATTCTCAATGTTAAAGTTTTTGCAAAGTAGGTCAAAGGTCAAGGTCCAGGTCACAAGGTCAAAAATTTTGGTATCAATGGAAAGGTCTTGTCACAAGAAATACACATAAGAAATATGAAAGCCCTATCACTTACCATTCAAAAGTTATGCTCAATGTTAAAGTTTTGTAAAAGTAGGTCAAAGGTCAAGGTCAAGGTCATGAGGTCAAAAATTTTGGTATCATTGGAAAGGTCTTGTCACAAGGAATACACATGTGTTATATGAAAGCCCTATCACTTACCATTCAAAAGTTATGTCCAATGTTAAAGTTTTTCGGACAAACAGACAGACAAACAGACGGACAGGCCAAAAACTATATGCCCCCGAATCTTTGTTTCCGGGGGCATAATAAAAATTTTACTTTGTATCAATTTAAATGCATTGCAGACTGAATTTTCATGAAAATATGCTTTTGTGAAAAGACTCATTTATAGAATTTTACTTTTTCTTTTCATTTTTGTCTGTTTATCTTTAATACAAATTTTCATCCAGAAAATCTTTCATAGATTGTAAATCAAGTCTCTCTGTATTCATATATCATGTATATATCTATAAAACTTACCTTGAAGTCTGACAAGCACTACACAGGGATGGTACATCGAGGTAGCTTAATATCAGTTGTTTAACCTCTTCCTAGAAATTTTATACAAGGAACAATGATCAAAGACAAATACATGTATATACAATTAAAATATACTCATGATATTCATTCTGATGATATTCATACTCATGATATTCATACTCATGATATTCATTCTGATGATATTCATACTCATGATATTCATTCTGATGATATTCATTCTGATGATATTCATTCTGATGATATTCATACTCATGATATTCATTCTGATGATATTCATACTCATGATATTCATTCTGATGATATTCATACTCATGATATTCATTCTGATGATATTCATACTCATGATATTCATTCTGATGATATTCATACTCATGATATTCATTCTGATGATATTCATACTCATGATATTCATTCTGATGATATTCATACTCATGATATTCATTCTGATGATATTCATACTCATGATATTCATTCTGATGATATTCATACTCATGATATTCATTCTGATGATATTCATACTCATGATATTCATTCTGATGATATTCATTCTGATGATATTCATACTGATGATATTCATACTGATGATATTCATTCTGATGATATTCATACTCATGATATTCATTCTGATGATATTCATACTCATGATATTCATTTTGATGATATTCATACTCATGATATTCATACTGATGATATTCATACTCATGATATTCATTCTGATGATATTCATACTGATGATATTCATTCTGATGATATTCATACTCATGATATTCATACTGATGATATTCATACTCATGATATTCATTCTGATGATATTCATACTAATGATATTCATTCTGATGATATTCATACTCATGATATTCATTCTGATGATATTCATACTCATGATATTCATTCTGATGATATTCATACTCATGATATTCATCCTGATGATATTCATACTCATGATATTCATTCTGATGATATTCATACTCATGATATTCATTCTGATGATATTCATACTCATGATATTCATTCTGATGATATTCATACTCATAATATTCATTCTGATGATATTCATACTCATGATATTCATCCTGATGATATTCATACTCATGATATTCATTCTGATGATATTCATACTCATGATATTCATTCTGATGATATTCATACTCATGATATTCATTCTGATGATATTCATACTCATGATATTCATTCTGATGATATTCATACTCATGATATTCATTCTGATGATATTCATACTCATGATATTCATTCTGATGATATTCATACTCATGATATTCAATCTGATGATATTCATAAGCATACTTAAAGATGGAGAGGGATGGAGCAACCAAATTTGCTGAAAATCTTATGCTTGAACTTTTTCTGTCTGACATTTAGAATTTATTACCCAATCAACATAATTGTAGTTTTTTTTAAGAACTGTATACTTACAGATAAAATATCAATGTATCTGTTTGTTGATTCTTCATCCTCATTGGTTGATACAGAATCTGGTGAAGACAGATTTGTTTCCTGAATGCCATCAGAGTTGTCTTCCTTGTAAAAGTAATCAAAAATCAAAGATTTTACTTTGTATCAATTTAAATGTATTGCAGACTTAATTTTCATGAAAATATACTTTCGTGAAAAGATTCATTTTTATCAATGTAACATATTCATTGAAATATCTTAACCAGAAGTCTCTGACTAGATTGCAGTTCTTCTGGTTTTGTTTTATTCACTCAATGACAAGTGAATAAGATACCTACGCATAAATATGATAAATATAAATTTTCATTTTTATTAAAAGACCATAGAGAGCAGGTGCTCTAACTAATTACAAGAAGCCTAACATAACAACATATCTATTAGACTTCAAATAGAATTTCACTCATATAATCATGATAATTCATAATATCCTAGATAAAGTATTTCAAAATAGAACGCCACACCTATATTTTCCAAGATTCTAGGGGCCAGGGGATGCTAGCTTAAAATGAACTATCAATGACCGACATGACAAGAATGAACTCTCTATATATATATCTTACCACGCCCATTTTCTAAGACCCTGGGGATCAGGGGCTCAAAAACAATATCAGGTGCACAACTTGACTACAGACCCATAATATTGCAAAAAGAATTAAGTCTCCATCATATCTAGTGTCAGAGGAGTTGTGTGCACAAGATTACTTAAGGGGGCTCCCTACTCCAACCGTTATAGGTTTTCCTTATATGCAGCAGTCTGCGTATAACGTTTTACAATGGCTGGTGAGGGACGAGCCAGCGCATTGAAAAACACGACAGAAGATCTTAAATGCCAAAAGAAGCAAAAGATGGTGCAATCTATCAATGTCCACACCAATCATATAGTATAATTTCTTAGTTGAAAATGTGATGAAATTATAAGGGGGTACCCTTATGTTTGTAGCCATATCTTGATCATTTATAAAATTGTATACCTGTATGCGATTTTTTCACCATCTATATACATTAATATTATCCTATAAAATGAGAAGAAATTCCATCTGTTGTTTTTTGCACAAAAATGTGATATACTATATATTATTTGCCAAATATATGATTTACATTATAAGGGAGTACCCCTATGTTTGGTGCCATACCTTGATCATTTCAAAAATTGTGTACCTGTATGTGATTTTTTCTTCATCTACATACATAATTTTATGGAATATTACAAAACGAAAAAAATTCATGTTTTTTATGCAAAAAGTTGGATTTAGTACATATTCTTGGTCACAAATGTTATGAAATTAAAAGGGGGTACCCTAATGTTTGGAGATATATCATACTTAGATTTATGTTACAATATCATTTTATGTGTTGTATTTCTTCTATATGACTTGTTATCATAAAATAAAACAAAACAAATAAACATATTTGCATCATCACTGAATTTGGAGGGTTCAAAAGCATATGATAGATATTTGATATATCTCAATTTTTAAGTGTTAGGGTACCTTTCTTTAATGTACTGTATCTTTAATGAAAACAAAATTACCTATCTATGTCTGTGTCCATTATGTCATTTTGACTATCATGTATAGAAAATAACCTTAAAATACAAAATTCATCTGTTAAATTCACGAGTAGGGACCCACCTTAAGTGTTATATAGGAGAAAATGAACCCCACCCATTATCTAAGACCATGGAGGTCAGAGGCTCAAACAACATATCAGGTACACAACTTGACCACAGACCCATCACATACCTGCCAACCCTAGACATGGTTAGGAGGAACAGCGGGATTTTAATCATTCTACCACGATAAAATAACCTTACAGTTATTTATCAAGCCACAAAAAATGTATAACCCATCATTCATCTTTTCACCAATTTGATTGTCTTTCTATAATTCTGTTGTTCAGAAACCCATGTGTTTTTGAGACAAATATGTTTGGTAAAATATGTGATCACATCTATACCCCGCACTGGTATGGCACAGTAAGCAAATTCTTGGCCATCTTTCACTTAGGGAAATAGCCCTGTAAAAAAGGTAATCGTTTTTTAATTTGTTTCCTGTGCATATTGATCTTCCAATAAAGGCGACGCCTCATTGTAGCTATCTCCTCTGTCAGTATTGTTGTTTTTGTCCTTTGTCGATGTCTTTCGTTGCCAGATTTCAAAGTTGTTTGTTATCGTTTCGTCCTTGGTCAGTTCTGCGCTTTAAACATGCGTCTTTAGTAAACCTACTGTTAAGCATTTACAAGAGAGTGAAGAAACAAGAGAGGTAACTTCAACAAGTGCGCAATAATTTTCGAAAGTGGAACAGACAAGTCTCAATCCGGAATGCGGAATTAGCCTATAAAAATAGGAAAAACTCTACTAAAATTGGAACGGTTGGCAGGTATACCATCATATTAGAAAAAGAATTAAGACTCCAACATTTATAGTGTCAGAGGAGTATCGCGATACTAAATTAATTGATAAAACCTTCTCATGTTTTCTTCAAACGTTATTATCGTTTTTGGTATGATGGACAAAAGAATCTGGAAAATTCAAACAGATATTTTTGTAAATTTTAACTTATTGTTGGGTGTATCGATACTTGGATCGCGAATGAAATTTCGATATGCATCGATGAATCAGAGTATTGTCCCAGCCCTAGAAAATGACCACACTCATTTCCTAAGACTCTGGGAGTCAGGGGCTCAAATAAAATATCAGGTGCACAACTAGACCACAGACCCATCATAAAGCAGTAAGACTGTAGATTCGTAGAATTACACTTCTATCATTAATTCTATAGATTCAGAGGAGTTGATGCCACAAAAATTGTTTACAGACGCTGGACAGACGACAGACGCTGGGCGATCGCATAAGCTTAACTGGTCTTTGGCCAGTAGAGCTAAAAATAAAGTGGTTGCATGGCAAAATTCTATTTACTTCATAAAATTGTTACAAAGTTGCAATATATTTTGTCTTAAGAACTTAAAAAACTCTTTTTTTGTTTTTTTTTTAGCATGTTAAGGAAACTCTGACTTACCATGTCTATGTCAGCCATGTTGTTTAACTGTCTGAAATCTCGCGAGAACTTCTATCTACGATACGCGGAAATGTATCAGCAGGAAATACAAAATATCGTTTCAGATGGGATTCCTTTAACGTTGACCAGATTTGCTCTGAAAATTACTTCTTAGCGAGATTTATAAAATCACATGTACCAGGGTGACACCTGACTGTTAAAAAGTTGCAAATTTGTGCAAAATTGTAACCTTGTAGATTTTTAAATAGAATTTTCATCCCAAGAGCAAGAATTTTTCCTGCATATTCAGACTTTCCTTTTCAAAATAAAATTTAAATTTCATTCACACTTTGCTCCGTTCATTTTAAGATAATTAAGCCCAATTTAATAAATATTATTTTTAGCCAATAAATTTTAAGGGAATAGTATTTAACCTTGATATTCGCAATTAATACTGATATGAGTAGCCCTTGTAAGAATGAAAAGATTGAGAATTTGAATGTGTATGCTACCATCATTACAAACCAACCATTACCTTAATTATTATGTATATGACTAGTAGAAGTGATATGTTGCGTGGACATAGCAGTAAAACAGTTATGTGAAGAGGTAATCATTCTAGAAGATTCTATAAGTTGCTTGAAAACTTAAGGTAATTTTTTTAAATTAATTGATTGGAGGAGGGGAGGTAGTCAACCTCAATGCATATGGTATTATAAGACTCTTTCATGGTCTTCTATGAAAGATACTTCGATTCCCCCCAAGTGCTCTCAAAATAAAAAATGTAATGATCGCTGAGCTATATAAGTCCCCTACCGGCATAAAGGGGTAGGGGCAAAAGTGACCATTTTTGGCCCCAATCAGAATTTTTTTTTAAGTTTTATTTTCTTATTCAGTATGCTTCTTCTAAACAAAAACATAGGTAATCACAGATTACAAAGCTCACCTCGTGACAGCAAAATTCAATTCAAACATATTTCTTAGTACATGTATATTGGCTTTTAAAGGCAAAACCACTCAAGCAGAAAAAGTAGGTCAAGGTCATTTTATGAAAGTTTGATCAAAGATACATCCAATATGCAAGTTTGGTACATGTAGCAGTTATACTTTGCTCAATATTGGCTTTATAGAGCAAAATCACTCAGCGGAAAAAGTAGGTCAAGGTCATTTTATGAAAGATTGATCAAAGATACATCCAATATGCAAGTTTGGTACATGTATCACTTATACTTTGCTCAATATTGGCTTTTAAAGGCAAAATCACTCAAGCGGAAAAAGTAGGTCGAGGTCATTTTATGAAAGTTTGATCAAAGATACATCTAATATGCAAGTTTGGAACATCTAGCACTTATACTTTGCTCAATATTGGCTTTTAAAGGCAAAATCACTCAAGCGGAAAAAGTAGGTCAAGGTCATTTTATGAAAGTTTGATCAAAGATACATCCAATATGCAAGTTTGGTACATGTAGCACTTATACTTTGCTCAATATTGGCTTTTAAAAGCAAAATCACTCAAGTGGAAAAAGTAGGTCAGATGCTGCATCCGATGCATGGGTCCATCTTGGCATCCAAAGATGAATCACTTGTGCAAGTTTGGTTACTGTAGCATCAGTACTTTGTCAGATACTGAGCTACCCCAAACTTCTTAACCAAGTCACTTAAGCG
This sequence comes from Pinctada imbricata, assembly GCA_033119305.1. Classification (NCBI taxonomy): domain Eukaryota; kingdom Metazoa; phylum Mollusca; class Bivalvia; order Pterioida; family Pteriidae; genus Pinctada; species Pinctada imbricata. The sequence continues at coordinate 8,588,172 of VSWD01000014.1, read as the reverse complement.
GAAAATGTAGGTCAGATGCTGCATACGATGCATGGGTTCACCTCAGCATCCAAAGATGAATCACTTGTGCAAGTTTGGTTACTGTAGCATCAGTACTTTGTCAGATACTGAGCTACCCCAAACTTCTTAACCAAGTCACTCAAGCGGAAAATGTAGGTCAGATGCTGCATACGATGCATGGGTTCACCTCAGCATCCAAAGATGAATAACTTGTGCCAGTTTGGTTACTGTAGCATTAGTACTTTGTCAGATACTGAGCTACCCCAAACTTCTTAACCAAGTCACTCAAGCGGAAAATGTAGGTCAGATGCTGCATCCGATGCATGGGTTCACCTCAGCATCCAAAGATGAATCACTTGTGCCAGTTTGGTTACTGTAGCATTAGTACTTTGTCAGATACTGAGCTACCCCAAACTTCTTAACCAAGTCACTCAAGCGGAAAATGTAGGTCAGATGCTGCATCCGATGCATGGGTTCACCTCAGCATCCAAAGATGAATCACTTGTGCCATTTTGGTTACTGTAGCATTAGTACTTTGTCAGATACTGAGCTACCCCAAACTTCTTAACCAAGTCACTCAAGCGGAAAATGTAGGTCAGATGCTGCATCCGATGCATGGGTTCACCTCAGCATCCAAAGATGAATCACTTGTGCCAGTTTGGTTACTGTAGCATTAGTACTTTGTCAGATACTGAGCTACCCCAAACTTCTTAACCGGACGCGGACGCGGACGCGTGGGGTTATAGCATAAGCTCACTCAACTTCGTCGAGGTGAGCTAAAAATGACAAATTTTGTGTGATTTTTTGAAAACTGTGCCTTTCAGGGCAAAATGATTGAATGTTTAATACTATGTCTTCACATTAGAAATTCTGATTTTTGGCAAGGGACATACATCATGTACATACCTAAAGTTGTAAGCCCTAGAGCAAGGGCGTGTAACAGGTTCATACTCATATGGGACATTCCTTTTTATATCTGAATGTACATGGAAAGTATAAGTTTGTTACATGCGCTTGCTCTATATATACTAAAAACTATTACGTTAAAATCTGGTTGTTATCATTTTACTACTAATTTCTATAGTAGTGGGCAATTTTGGCGGGAAATACAATGTAAGACTCATATTAGTTGATTATATCTATTTGCAATTCAGTTTCAATAAACAACAATATATCTATTCTTATTTGAAAGATAAAAAATAGTATGAAAACAATTTTTGAAAATAGCAAAAAATGGGCCCGAAAACGGCAGATTTTGCCCCTACCCTTTATGTCCTGCATCTCTATTCATCAGTTCATTATCGGCAATAACAACCAAGCAAAGTCCGGAAAACTGATCTTTCATGATACATGTATTTGCTTAATCCAAGGGTCATAACTCTTGCCAAAATTGGTCAATTGAAATTAAACTTGACTGATCTGTACCACACCATAATGTATTCATATACTAAAAGTCAGCTCATTATCTGCAATAACAGCCAAGAAATGTCCGGAAAACTGAAAATTTCATGAAATTTGCTAAGTCCAAGGGCCATAACTCTTGTAAAAATAGGTTAATGGAAAATCAAGCTTGGTCTGTATCACACTAAAGATGTCAATATACTAAAAATCAGTTCATTATCTGCAATAGAACCAAAGAAAAGTCCGGAGAACTGATTTTTCATGATATTTGCAAAGTCCAAGGGCCATAACTCTTGTGAAAATTAGTCAACTGAAATTAAACTCGAAATTGATATGTATCACTTTATTATGTATTCACATACTAAAAATCAGTTACTTATTTGCAATAAAAGTCAAGAGAAGTCCGGAAAACTGAAAATTTCAAGAAATTTGCTATGTCTAAGGGCCATAACTCTTGTAAAAATAGGTCATTGAAACTTAAATTCAAACTTGACCTGTATCACACTAAGATGCATTCATATACATGTACCAATAAAGCTTGTGTTTGTGAAACCCGAATGCCCCCAGTGGAATTTTTGTTTTTCTGATAAGTATGTGAAAGGTCAAGGTCAGGGTCACTAGGTTAAATTTCTTTGGTATCAATGGAAAATCTTGAGACAGGGAATACACATGTGAAATATGAAAGCCCTATCACTTACTATTGAAAAGTTATGCCAAATGTAAAAGTTTTCGAAAAGTAGGTCAAAGGTCAAGGTCATGAGGTAAAAAATTATGGTATCAATGGAAAGGTCTTGTCACAAGGAATACACATCTGAAATATGAAAGCCCTATCAATTACCATTCAAAAGTTATACCCAATGTTAAAGTGTTTGAAAATTAGGTCAAAGGTCAAGGCCAAGGTCAAGAGGTCAAATTTTTTTTGGTATCAATGGAAAGGTCTTGTCACAAGGAATACACATGTGAAATATGACAGCCCTATCACTTACCATTCAAAAGTTATACCCAATGTTAAAGTTTTTGAAAAGTAGGTCAAAGGTCAAGGTCACGAGGTCAAAATTTTTTGGTATCTATAGAAAGGTCTTGTCACAAGGAATACACATGTGAAATATGAAAGCTCTTTCACCTTCCATTCAAAAGTTATGTCCAATGTTAAAGTTTTTAGGACAGACAAACATACAGACAGACAGACAGACAAAAAGACGGACAGGCCAAAAACTATATGCCCCCGAATCTTTAATTTCCGGGGCATAAAAATCAGGGGGTTTTTTTTAAGGGGGGGGGGGGGGGGATGAGGGGTTACATTATTATAGGCCAATAGCCTAAGGTCATCATACATGATTATATAATATAGTTTAAGATGTGAATTAGATCCGAGATACCCATACATTTTTCTTATACATTTAAAAGATACTATATAGATCCAGGGGTCCAGAATTTTTTTCAAAATCTACATGCCACGGGCAACTCAGGACCCTGCCTCAGAATTAGGAGATAAGAAAGAAATCTGAATAAAGTTCAATAAGTTGACATGCCCACGGGCAAGTGGACACTTGCTTTGCATTTTCCCCGACCTTACTTTTCACTTGCCCTGTGCAACGGGAAATGGGAATTCTAGACCCCTGAGATCTATACCATAAATGACATTGTCACAAACAATCAATTAAAATTCAGCTTGGCCTTGGTGGTAGTTAATCTTTACTGTATACTCATACAGGTATTGATCTATAAGTTAATCGAAATTTTAAGCCCCCTCAGCCCCCTCCACACGATTCCAACCAAAAAATAAAAAGCAAATTTAGGGGTCTATCTCATAAAAAACAACCTTTTATCCTCTTAATATATATAGAATCTCAAATGAATTTTCATTTCATACAATGTATTATGAAACGAGTTGTGTGTTTTTTATCCCCGAGCCTTGGCAAGGGGATATAAAACACACGAGTTCCATGTCCAAAAGTTTTTGGAGTAAACAGCTTTAACTCTAAAACATCCTGTAGGGATGTCAAATCATAGTCCCAATCGATGAAATCTTGCACATTTTTTTTATATTACATATGATGCAATAACCTTACAGTTTTGACCTTAGGATCCCCCCCCCCCAAAAAAAAATAAATAAAAATAAAACCTGAGATAAACAAACTGTGGATTTCCTATCGCTTTGCAGGTGACCAGAAAAAATTGTCAATTGTTCTTTTTTAAAATATGGCAGTAAGAGAGGTTGGGTAGAGTTTGGGGCACACGTTTTCAGGTATCCAGGTGCAACGTTTGCTGGAAAATACTCAATGATATTTACAGAATTCGGAAACATTAATTTTTGTAACAGAACTTTAATAACTTTCTAAATACAAATGACACAAGACAGCCACATAATTGTTTCAAATAAAAGCAACATATACTGACCATTGCGTGAGCGCTACTGAATGTTTCGAAGATTTACCTCGTTTCCGTGTGTGTAAGAATAACACTTGTCTTAAGTCAACCTTAGGTATAACACAGGGTCCTGCGTCCTGCGTCTTTGACGCATAAAAATCGTCCAGGACCCATTGATTTCCGATCGCTGCATTCCACAGTACGCATTATTCACTTTCATATTATGCGTCCGCTTATAATATAATATATATAAGTTCATGTTTACATAAAATTTCAAAGTCGAGAACGAGTATTAGCTGTTTCAGGGTTGTACATAAGCATTTTGGAACCAGTTGTCTGGCGGGCAACCTGAATATGAAATTAGGTTGCCCCCCCAGAAAATTTACTTGTCCATCATTTTTCTTCTAATTTTTGTTTATTTTTATATGGCAACCTCTTTTAAATACAGTATCTATATGTACAATGTTATCCAGGTCTCTTTCAAGCTGCATTCAAAGTACATGGTATACAATAGTGTTTCAGAAAGGAGCTGATAAAATAATAGTCCGACTTGCAGACCTACGACGGTGTTATCTGTTTTTTCGTCTTTGGTCTGACTGCTATGCATAGGCAAAACTTGAGAATTTCAGTGGGAAAAAAAATTAGGCAAGTAGTCCTTTTTTTTTTTTTACAAATTCCAGTCTCTTCAACCAAAAAATAAGGCATCCAATCCTCCTGCCCCTAAAAATTCCCCTCTAGGCCTGGTTTCACCTCTGTGTGCATGACAAAATGTTGACGATCAGAGGAAAATTGGAAGAGAAGAAGAGGTGGAACCAGGCTTAGAGGGGATTTTTTTGGGGCAGGAGGGCTGGGTGAGTTATTCTTTGGTTGAAGAGACTGGGATTTGTCAAAAAAAGGAGGACTTGTCGAAATTTTTTTCCCACTGAAATTCTCAAGTTTTGCCTATGCATAGCAGTCAGACCGAAGACGAAAAAACAGATAACACCGTCGTAGGTCTGCAAGTCGGACTAATAAAATAAGGGCCGTTTTTAGCCCTAAATCTTGTGCCGCATTTTCCTCCACATGACGTTACATATGCAGACAAAAGATAATAATTACTGAAATAAAATGTATTTGAAGACTTTTTGTATGTTTTACTTTTCCATGAAATACTCCCAAAATTCTAAAATGAAGGTCCAAAGAGGTAGGGGCACTCGGGTAATAAAACTGATAATATCGACAATAAACGTTGAAATTTTAGAATATTTTGCCTGAAAGGGATAAATATTAACTAAAAGATATCAAATACATCTACATTGTCTATCAGAAGTTCTGTTTCCTCTAATCAGTAAATAATGAAATCCGGAACTCAAAATAGGTCTTATTTTGTACGTAATGGCTATAATAGAAGCTGTTGAGCACAAAATACACAGTGGAGAAATCCACATCGCTTCTGCTTATTTCATTCCTAATTGTTGTACATTTCATTCGATCGTATTCAGAACACATTTTTTGATGGATTAAGGAGGAAAAATAGTCAAATTTTCCATATTTAATGATCTTAAAGATCTATTCTTTAACAAATGCACCCCCCTTCCTTTTTGTCTCTGGGGTAGTGCTCGCGGCATTTGGGGGGGGGGGGGGGTTGTAGGGTCCCTACATTATTCTAGCTTGTAGTACGACTGAAGTGGCAAAGAAAATCCCGAAAATGTCATTTTTTTCTGTACTCATGTTTACCTGGATGAAAAAAAAAAATACACGCATTTTAACAATCAATTTAAAAAAATGTGTGGGTCAATGCAAGTTGCACGGTTTTACGCAGACTAGACACAACAATCTGCTACACTAATAATGAACTGCAACGGCGTGTTTGCATCCAAGGCCATACAGACCACTTACTGATAAGGCATTGACCAAGTACGTATGGATCCCCAAAATTGGAAGTAGACACCGCATACTTATATGTTGGGACCATGATTTTGTCATGGTTATAATGTACGTCTGGTCGACAGATTACTTCAAAGTTGTTATAAATATTAATAGATCATTTTAATTGCTTGTGATATTTTTTTAAATCTAATTTTTCTCTGTTAACCACCGGTATGTATAAATAGCATTTAGTCTCTCTGTGGGTTGATTTAATTTTTAAGGTCGTGAATATGAACATCTTATATCATTCATCAAGGAGCTGTTAAGATAAGGGCTTGATTTAGCGCTGAAATCCCTCAATTATTTCTCGTGCGCTGTCCTTCTATTTCACATAAAAAGTGGTCGGCATTAAAATATAAAGTATTAGAAGATTCTTAGTAGGTATTTTATTTAAATAGATTTGGTGAAAGATGTTACAATTACGGGTTGAAGAGGTAGGGGTACGGATGAGAGAAAACATCAAATATCGAGCGAAAATTCACCAAAAAATGCATTAGTTTACATAAATTTCATGTTTATTATACTTCTCTAGCTTTTAATGTCAAACTTGGATAAGAAAAATTAACCTTGATGTTATTATATCAATATTATCGGCAAAAATCGCAGTCCAGAAACTGAAAAACGGTTATAGTTCGTATTTATCAGCCACATATGTAGCTTTCGGGCGCGAAATACGCACAGCGTAGAAATAGACAACTTTCTCGTTCATTTCCTTCCTAACGGTTAATCATTTGATCGGAACACACTCTGAATAGATTGTTACATCATATTAAATGAAAAAATGGCAATTTTAATTTATTTTACCGCTCTAAATACTGATTCTAAAATAGTTATCCATCCCCCCTTTTTTCGTTTTTCGCCTGTGGGACATTGTTCCCCCCCTCGGTTCAGAACCCCACTTGGCCAGAAAATTTGTTTTATTGATATACACCTTTGGTAAAAGTGGCATTCTGAACCGAGGGGGGGAACAATGTTGTAGAAAAACTTTTCCGTTTTCCATTGATTTCTATAGGAAAAACGCTTATTTTGACCCAAAAATCAGTCTTATTTTGAATAATTTATCCAACCTGACAGAAGATTCATATCTGGACCAAGTAACTTCATATTTTTACCAAAAATTTTTCTCAATTTTTGCATTTTGAAATTTCCACTTTTCAGGGCAGATTTTACGCCTTATCTTAACAGCTCCTTTATCAAGTCCAACCTATACCATGTATACAGTGTATCTCGTATACACAAGACAATGATCTGACACCTGCCATTTACCTTGATTTTTGTCGACTGTCCAGGTAGATTTTTCACCCAGGCGCCGTGGCGGAACCAATAATCCGCAAAGGAGAGAAAATTAATTATTTATTTATTTATTTATAAAGTCGGTAAACTCCGGCAAATGATGGAAGTAGAATAGGATTTTATATGGTCCAAGATCCCTCTCTTTAATTCATATTGACATTTATCATTTATTTTTATTGTGTATTTTAATCTTTAGACTTATCTTTCATTTTAAATTCATGAATGTCTCTTTTTATCCCAACGATTTTCAATCTTAAGGGGTGCGGCTGCCCAAACTTACAAGTAGAAGTTGAGAAAAAACGCCTCTTTAGGCATTCAAAAATTCTAATCTTGAGCCCCAAATTAATGTCGTTTAAAGCCTCATTTTAAATTCATGAATGTCTCTTTTTATCCCAACGATTTTCAATCTTAAAGGGTGCGGCTGCCCAAACTTACAAGTAGAAGTTGAGAAAAAACGCTTCTTTAGGCATTCAAAAATTCTAATCTTGAGCCCCCCCCCCCCCCCCCCCATAAAAAAAAAAATCCATATCCAAAGTAACAAAATTACTGAAGGAATAATAAAAGAGAAAAAGAGAATTTGTGCGTGTTTTCATTGTTATTACTATGACCGGCTTTATCTATAAATTGGAGACAGTCGTGAGAAAAAAACAAAAACAAAAAACAAACAAACAAAACAAAATAAAGCTAAGAAAATTAGTACTCTTTACTTTATTAAACGTTGTCTGTTAGTTAAATTAATTTTTTTCCGTTTTGCGTTTTCAGACAGTTCGACATTAATTTGGTTAAACTATTTCCCTCTATCCATCCCGTTCAAATGCTCCACCTTAATTAAATCACAACTACTATGCATGTTTGAGGGACAGGTGTGTACTTGTCAAAACAACTGGTAATTAGTCGGGTATGTTATACCTAATACAGGAGCATAAAAATGGGACACTATGAACTACATCGGCTTCTTTGATAAGCAAAATTTGAAGAAAAAAAAAAAATATCGGCAGTTTATTGATTCTTGCCCCCCCCCCCCCCCCCCCAAATGAACGGCAGTCTGATATGCTAATAAACTCAGCGGGATTTCTTTATTATTGTGATTAGAATGGTCAGTGTCCCAGCAGGACTTATCAATAAAATAATAATAGGAAAGTAGCGCATATTAGAGCATCAATTGTCGATTTATTCCCGGGTATCACGTATATTTCCCTTCAGCTGCCAACCGTTTTTGCCAACCAGCCTCGTTTTCGCGCGACCCGTGACATCACGGCTAACATCCCTATTGTTTGGGGGCTAATATTCCAATAACCTTATCTTGATTGAGATTCATGCACGCGTCTTTACTACTATGCTCTTGTAAGCGTAATAGTAAAATATAGACATGTGCACATATCTCAAAACGAGATTTTCCTTTAATCTTGCGATGCTGCTGTCCAATTCACCCACAAAATATCCAACTCTCAATACATCTATCGAATACTTAAATACCGTAACCAACATCAAGGACTTATAAACAGAAGGATTCGCAACTCTCTACACCGCCTTGAGAATAGTAACGAAAACTCGCGTGTAATGAGATCTGAACGAGATCAAAACATTGTCCAGTCCTATCCGAGAAGGGTGATCAAATAACATGATTTTCTCAAGCATCACACAATAAACATATAAAATATTGATACGTACATGTAGAATAAACCTTGCAGTTTCAATAAATACCAATTTTATCAAAATATATTGAAAATATTGTTATAATATCTAGCTTCAAAGAGGAAGCCTTGACATTCGCCGTTATGACCCAGATATCGTCAACGAGAGTTAAATAGGCATATGCTCTGTCCCATTTTCTCAGTCATTACTAGACTTACACATAAAATATTGGTGGCAAATCGAAAATGAAAACCTAGTGCGTGCATTAGAACCAATTTTGATTAATTCATTCGACGATTTCATCGTATACTGGAGGTTCAAAAATAGAGGTTTTCACCCTCCGGTATGACCGGACTTTTTCTGAAAGAGGTAAACAGCCCAACGCTCTGACCCATTTTCTCAAACTAGACAAAATTTACATATGAAATATTGTTATCAAAATAAAGACTTCAACCTAATGTGTGCATTAGGACTAATTTTATTTAATTAATTCGACAATTTTATTGTTTTACAGGGCTTCGAAAATGGGTGTTTTCACTCGTCGGTACGCGCGGCCATTTTCTGAAAGAGGTAGATAGCCCAACGCTCTGACCCATTTTCTCAAACCAGACAAGATTTACATATGAAATACTGTTATCAAAATAAAGACTAAAACCTAAAGTGTGCATTAGGACCAATTTTATTTAATTAATTCGACAATTTTATTGTTTTACACGGCTTCGAAAATGGGTGTTTTCACACGTCGGTACGCGCGGCCATTTTCTGAAAGAGGTATATAGCCCAACGCTCTGACCCATTTTCTCAAACTAGACAAAATTTACATATGAAATATTGTTATCAAAATAAAGACTAAAACCTAAGGTGTGCATTAAGACTAATTTTATTTAATTAATTCGACAATTTCATTGTTTTACGGGGCTTCGAAAATGGGTGTTTTCACTCGTCGGTACGCGCGGCCACTTTCCCAAAAGAAGTAGGCAGGTCAACGCTCTGACCCGTTTTCTCAAACAAGACACAATAAACACAAGGAATATTGTTATCAAAATAATTAATAAATTCTCATGCGTGCATTAGTACCATTTTCACTTCATGATACCGAATATTAATAAGAATACAAGACTTCGAAAATGGGGGTGTTTACGATCACCTGTTTACCACGGCCTGTAACGAAGAAGGTAAACAAGCCATCTAAAAACCTTTTTTTTCTGTTTTATTTTAAAAAGTATCTATGAAAAGTTGTTTTGAAATAAAGTTGGACTTTTTTGTATCTGAATAGAATTAGTTTTGATGTATAGATGTCGATAATTGACCATGATATAACTGCCTCAGACGATCTCTGGGATCTCGACGCAAGTTCGACCTCGCCATTACGACTACGAGTACGACGTGACCTATATAAGTAGGCCCGATTTAATTTACCATTTTCTCGACTATTTCAAGACGTAATATCAAAATATTGGTACCAAAATGATCAGGATAATCTATTCTACTTATTCAAGTCGTTTTTATGTTGTCATAATCAACATATTTAGGGCATTCATGGTTTTGAATATCACAACCCTAACATCTCGTTGCCTAATTTGCATATCAAAAGGGCACGCGAGATGTAAACGGGAAAAGACGAGATTCCAATCCTTCTGTTTATAAGTCCTTGCCAACATTATTACATATAATTATATATATATATGCTGGCATGACAAATCAAGTTAGTTCTTTTGATGGCATGTTGACGAGATGATATTCACATGCAATGATATTTACAACAGTCGCAGTCAGTTTATTTTTGTATTAAAACTTTAATATTTAAGAATTCGGCTTTGAACATATCGATGAACAAAAAGCTAAATATACGATGAATAAAAACACCTTTTCACCTACATAAGCTACTATTAAAATCGATTCCATCTCTTTTATCAAAAATTCGTCAAAACCCTTTTTACAAATTTTCTTCAACTTTCACTTTGGCACTTGTTGAATATGGCGGGATTGTTTCCAATCCGTGACGTCACTTCCTTGGATACAAGGAAAGAAAGGGGGGGGGGGGGTTTCTCTATATTTTTGCGGGGAGTATTTTTATTACTGTTTTATTTATATATATATATATATATATACGTTTGTTTCTTGTTTGTTTGTTTTTTTTTACTATTCTATTTTCTTGCAGAGGCAGGGATTTAAAAAAAAATATATTTTTGAGTTTTCAAGGGGTTTTTTTTATTTATAATTTAAGTAGTTACAGTAAAATTCAAATTGTTTATTGAATATATATGACACATTTTCTTTTTCACTCGATACTTTTCGGAAAGTGTAGTACATTGACCCCTCTTCTTTTTAGTCAAAATGCAAAATGATCAAATGTGCCACGGTGGCATATTTTAAAAGTTGATCAGATAACGAAGACAACTTTAGATTCAATTTTAGGCTAAAATTGTTCACTGCGTAGAATCATGTGACTTAAGTTGGTGAAATCACAAACACAAAATGGAGGCATACCGCTCGTGATGATTGTTTTGATTCAATTTTACTGATCTTTTTATAGCCGATGTCCTCGTAAAAATTGTATCTTGATGACTCGTGATTCTTTGTTTGTCAAACAAGAAATCATTGTAGCTTTTACAAACAAAAGGAACGTCGTGGTCGAAATATATGAAACACAATGTTGTGGTGGTTTCCACGCAAATACCTACAGCTTTTGTCACAAAGTTTGTAAAACAACGGTATCTCGTACCAAGTATCTTCTAAGATAATTACGGTTTAATCAAGGATACTCTCAGATAATTATATAAAGGGCATTTAAGAATAAAGTGATATTCGTCATCTAGGTCGTCAAGGTCACATAGTGTACATCGTCTGTCTGTCCTAGTTTCACGTCTGTATCTGCCTGTCTCAATGTTAAGGTTATGTGAAGATAATCTAATTCTTGTGATACATTTCCTATGAAGTTCATTAATAGATTTAGTAAGATAATGTTGTATTCCAAAGTTATCCGCAAGATATTTGTAATTTTCTCCTCGTGAGACGTTTTGTATTGCCGAAAACATTTCTTGTGCACGGACATGGTGGAATCGCTGTTAATTTTAAGTCTATTTGTTCCATTTCCCAATTGTGACCATGTCCTAAATGATTTAATTCTAATTTTATATTTTTAATCCAATCATCGTCAAAATTTTCGCTGTCCTCGAGGCATGATTTAATTATGATATTTTCAGATTTTTTTCAACTTATCGGGAGTTCGCTTCTTTTCATATGGTGGAGGTTTTTGTTTGTTTGCTTTGGCTCCTGTTTTATCCTGATTTTGTATGCCTTCGATTTCTGATTTACTGAATTATCGATTTTGTGCTGTATATAGGGATATGGTCATTATACTAAACCAAACTTGTCGTTTCTGGAAGTTTCCAACATAGGTTAACAGGAGAGCTAAACATGATTTATTGTTTCTACATAGGTAAATGGATCGTTAAACAAAAATTGTTATATGCAACACATCAAAACATCCCAACTGAAATCACAGAGAAGACATATACATTAAGAGACGCAAATGAACGAGAAAACCGAATATGACATCAAAACCACACACACAAAAGACTACACATAAACCAACGCGACTTAAGGTTCATGGATACACCATCCGAACAACATATCACTTCGGAGTCTCTCTCGTCGCCAAAATCGACGTCACGTTATCTATGACGTCACGAAAAAACGCGCCAAAATATTACTGATATAATGGGTAAATATTATAAAATGGTTTACAGATTTCACTTTTTTTATCAATTCTATTTCCAATTGATATATGGATGAAAAATGGAGTAATTTAGATGAACGGTTCAGGAAATATTAATCCAAATAGAGTACGGACGGGATCTCTTGCCGGCATTTTTTAACAAAATTTGAGAGGGGGGTAGGTTCATAATTTTGTATAAAACTTGAGATTTTGCGCGATGATTGCTACATTTCTTTTTTATTTTTGAAAGATATGTTAACTTAGATTAAGATAGCAAAGTTTCCTTTCACTGGCATGTTAACAAAGTACTTAAACTCGTTATTTACCAGTTGGACTCTAAAAATAATGATGTCAAGAAAAGAGCCAAAAATGTTACAATATTTACGATTTCATAGAATTTGACGTACCAGCATTGATGTATTTTCTATTTTTTATTTGTTTTAGACCTTCTTTCGTTATTAAAAGAATGACCATATACATTCATGCATCAAGTTTAATATAACAGGGGTATATTGATGATATGATGCAAAGTTTGGGAAAATTCTTGAAAAAATGGACATGTACTTCTTTGGAAGGTCATATATCCATTGGAAGCTCGTTGACATATACTTTTTTCATCAAAATTCTCTACATTACATTGTTTTCTTCCATTAAAATCAATAAAACTTAACCTGTGATGTTAAACAGTGTTTTGGGGAGTTTTGGAAAGTGTGTAACTATGAACCTTAAATTAGGATGGTCATGTGCCACGTTAGCAGGAGTAAGTGTGGTTAAGCGGATTACGCTCGCACAACACTCCCTCTTTCCAGTTAGCGAATGATTCCTCAGTCACCTGGTCACACCTCTACAGCCTTCTAGAGGTCCATCGATGCTTAATTGTGTGCTCTATTGTGAGTGCTGTTGAGATTATCGTCAGGATCTTTTTTAACTCATTTGAGTCACAATTATGTGAGCCGTATTGAGCCGTGTGGAGCACGTAAAAAAAGCACCGCACGGGGTTTTACGGTTAGTGTTTTGGATATTTTCCCCTGACATGGTCGCCATAGCACTTCCTATATAGACATAATCTCAGACAGTGCATGTATTTTTGTCCCCCGCTTTCGCGAAAGCGCGGGGACATTAAAACCGGTTCGTCCGTCCGTCCGTCCGTCTGTCCGTCTGTCCGTCAGTCACAAAAACTTTAACCTTGTGCATAACTTTTGAATGGTAAGTGATAGGGCTTTGATATTTCACATGTGTATTCCTTGTGACAAGACCTTTCCATGGATACCAAAATTTTTGACCTTGTGACCTTGACCTTGGACTTTGACCTACTTATTAAAAACTTTAACCTTGACCATAACTTTTGAATGGAAAGTGATAGGGCTTTGATATTTCACATGTGTATTCCTTGTGACAAGATCTTTCCATGGATACCAAAATTTTTGACCTTGTGACCTTGACCTTGGACTTTGACCTACTTATTAAAAACTTTAACATTTACCATTACTTTTGAATGGTAAGTGATAGGGCTTTGATATTTCACATGTGTATTCCTTATGACAAGACCTTTCCATGGATACCAAATTTTTTGACCTTGTGACCTTGACCTTTGAGTTCGACCTACTTATTAAAAACTTTAACCTTGACCATAACTTTTGAATGGAAAGTGATAGGGCTTTGATATTTCACATGTGTATTCCTTGTGACAAGACCTTTCCATGGATACCAAAATTTTTGACCTTGACCTTTGATTTCGACCTACTTTTGAAAAAACTATAACCTTGTCCATAACTTTTTAATGGAAAATGATAGGGCTTTCAAATTTCACATGTGTATTCCTTGTGACAAGACCTTTCTGTTGGTAATAACATTCTGACCTTGTGACCTTGTCCATGGAGGTTGACCCACATTTAAAAACTTCAACCTCGACCATAAGTTTTTGATTGTAATTTAAATCATAGGTCTTAAATATTTCACATGTGCATACCTTTTCATAAGCCCTGTCCCTTGGAAACAAAACACAAGTTTGGACCTTTTGACCTTTTCTTGGAGTTAATCTTTCATATTTAGAATGTTGATAATATATGAGATATATTATTAAAACTTAAGAATGGGGGGATGTCTGTAAGCATTTCTTTAAAGACAAACACCCAAAAGCGGGGGACCACAATTCCTTGAATTTGATTTTATAGATATTGTTTTCATTTTCGTGCGTGAAAATCGACGGCGGGTGCGGCTAGCCAGACAGGGGAATCTGTCTAATCCCGTGCAACTGGTTACACCTCTAGCTTGCTAGGGTACCTAAGATGCCAAATTTTGTGCGAGTGCTGTTGAGATTATCGTCAACATTTTCTTTATCTCAATAGACGATGCGGTTAAATTTTCAAAACTATTGACCGATACACGTCACATCATTTGTAACATAACTTCATTGATGACTTTGTAAACTTTACCTATATTTCTCCGATGCTCTCCTCTCTCTCTCTCTTTCTCTCTCTCTCTATCTCTCTCAGAGACGAAAATTAATGTAAACGATGTTACAGTATTGAAGTAAGACTTACAAAACAATTATTGACTGGGGAATATGGGCAAGATATGATTTGTTGGACCTTCAGACAAAATACAGCCTTCCGCCTGGGGCAACATTTTGTCTTTAGGTCCAGCAAATCATATATTGTCCTCATTCACAGTCAATAATTGTAAAACATTGTCTGTTACAAAGATTCTCTCTCTTAATCAAAGATAAAAGGGACTGAAAATTATCAATAATGAACTATTTGTTTTCTAAGATGAAAGGATACCTAAGATTTTCTAAGATAAATGATTTTTACCGTATTAAACGCGTCTTGAAACTCTTACTAATGAACGTGTTGCATTTTATCATTTTATATTCGGGAATGCAGTGAAAACATAAATAATGTACGAATAAACTGGTTGTGCTCTGCTGATTGAAGCAATTCCATGTCACATGGTGAAATTAACTACAAAGGATATTGGTACAATAAATCAATGACCAAGCGGACAGAAAGTTCTAAATGATATTAGATTCTTTCTAAGATGAAAGAATATTTTGATTTTCAAAAGAATTTTACTGATTCATACTTAAACAATGAACGATCTACGTCTTAACATGATATCTCATTATGTTACATTCGATGATGCAGTGAAAGTATTAAAAATGTATGAATGCAGTTGAAGATCAAATACAAACTTTATCGCTGAAAAATGTCCATGAATACATTAAGTAAAAGACAAGATTGTCATTGATATTTGAGGTAAATACACATAACAGATTTTCTAGTGCAAATATTGCACGAGTTAATAAATGCTTTTCTCATCTATAAAAGATAAAGAAGCAGGGTATTGGACATCCTTTGCACCGATATGAATTTGTCAACTTTTCCGAGCTGTTTGATCATCATTTGTTTCCTTATTCTCCTGAAACAATTCGATATTATCTAAGCAAGTCTTAAAATTGAGTATGGTTTACAATTATTGAATGCTTTGTTAACAACAATAATCGAGGTTTCTATCAGGGAGTGTATCCGAAACTGCGATGTAGCTGTGCAATGTCGGTCCATAAACTACTTGCCATCGTTTCGTATTTGTCAGCTTAATTATCAAGCCCGCGGTGACGAGGATGTCATGGTGATCTCAAATGCTGGTTCGATATATTATGAGAGAAAAAATGAAAATAATACAGACATCAATAGAAAGGTACATATTTTCTTTTATTGCATTAGCTTAAATCAAATATCTGATCTTTTCCTTTAATTTTCTAAATTTTTATAGAGTTTAATCTGTGCGCGATATATAGAAGTAGAAGTAGAACTACTAATGAAAAAGAACAGTTTCATATCTTGAACTTTTACATATTCTTAAGTTAATGTTTTAAGCAGCTACAGCAAGCAGTTTTGTTATTACGTTGGGACTCTCTGGATATTATTCAGACATATAGATCTGTACGATTGTTCTGAATGTCTTCGTTTGTTTGTTTCTTGTTTCCCGTCTTATTCGTGTGTGATCCGTTGTGATAACTGAACCTTGGTTATGTCGGTGATATCCTCCCTATCTCGTGTACAAAGTAAACGAGAAAGGTCTGTCAATTCCGTCTTTTCGATTTTACAAAGCTAGGTTCAATTTGTGCAGGTATTTGACGTAAAAGCATTGTGACGTCATTAAATTCCTTTGAAAACTTCATATATGTGACACTGTTTCCCTGAATTTCACGCTTGTTTCCATAGAATTTGATGACGTCACAATGCGTTGACGTCAGATACCTGCACAAATGGGAAGTAACTCTGTATATTCGAAAAGACCGAATTGACTTCGCGAAAAGTCACTCTCTTTTCGATACTGTCGACTTCATACTCTTTTTGTCCTATACATAAAGTTTTCGTACGTAGAACTCAAAACTAATAAGGAGCTGATAAGATAAGGCGTAAAATCTACCCTGATGAAAAAAAAAGATTTTCAAAATGGAAACTTCAAAAAAATTCTTTCACAAAATTGATGCCAGTTCTTGGTTTCATCATATTCAGCAGTTATATAAGATTTATTGTGCATTGTATTCCCTATTTTGGGGCAAAATATGTTTTTCTTCTATAGAAATCAATGGAAAATGGAAATATTTTTAAAAAAACATTCCCCCCCCCAGCTTTAGAACCCCACTTTGTTAATAGATGTGTATTAGTGATTTATTGATACTTCTGTAAAAGTAACAAAGTGGGGTTCAGTAGCTAGGGGGAACGATGCCGACGAAAAACTGAAAAAGGGAGGGTGGGGGCTTTTTACGAATCTTTGTTTTAGGCCATAATATAAGCAAGGTTTTCCCTTTAAAGTCATTCATTTATTTATTCTAAACATGTTCACATGAAATGCACAAGATTTTGGAATGAAATAAACAAGAGCATGCTGTTTATAACTAGACAGTGTATATTTCGCGGTATTTAAATGATGCTATTGAATTTAAAGACGTTTAACATTTGAACCACTTGGTGAGTGTCACTGCTGGTGGACCAGAGTCCCCGAGGGCACAGGTAAGCAAGTTTGATCAACTTCGGTTGATCGTCTGTCTCTTCAACGCATTTGAAATTTTTCTGTTACAAAATTTCTTGAAATTTCTAAAACGTGGGTCCTGTAGCATCATATCCCACCCATTCTGCTACGTCTTTTGGTACATTTTTGGACATAATTTTCGTACTTTTTGGTCATATTACATTGTTTAGACTGAGGATCACTGACGAGGGTTTAGTACCCGAAACGTGCATGTCTGGTCCATGCTGAAAATTTATCAGGTTTTAAATGATGCTACTGAATTTAAAGACGTTTAACATTATAGCCAATTAATACAAAACACAACCGTATTTCACATTCAAGATTTAAAACTGCATGGGGAAAGTTGAGACCAGTCTTTTAAATTTGATTTCTAGTAATTTATTCAGACTATAACTATGTTTTAATGTTTATAGATTTCCATATTATCCATATCAAGCTTCATTTTCAACTTTTTTTTTATTGATATTAGCTTCTATACAACATGACTATCCCCTACTCTTTGGACTGTAATTTAAGTATCTTGACCAAGTTAACACAAGCATGTTTTAAAAACATGTCAAAAATATTTCAGTAAATGTTTTGAAAACATAATTCTGTATGGTTCCAGAAATATCACTAAACTATTTTTGGAAACAGTTCATTTTCTTCAGCGCTCTTAAATGTTGTTTAAACGTTTTTTAAACATTCTATACAAATGCACAGTGTCTTTAAAATGTTCTTGGAACGTTTTGCCCGAGTTGTTTCATCAGAACCAGTTTGAAACCATACAAAAATATTTCGAAAATGTTTTGTGTTACCTGGGGAAATACATTGTAAGCTAACCAAAATAAAAGTTGTATGAGGAATCTCCAAATACTTGATATTTTAGTAAAGATCAAGTTTTTCCTGTCTATAGATCATTGTGTAGAAGAAATACTAAGCCTTCATGATATTCAGGGCTAAATTCAGCCCTTATCTGATCAGCTCCTTTCAAGAACAACTTATATAAACTTATTTTATAATTCATGACGTTTTTTCATTCCTAGATGCGGAATCCCTGTGAAGATCATGTTGATAAATTATACAAGAATGGGGAGTGTGCATCTTTTATTGGTTTGTTTATTTCACTTCATCTTTAAACAGAAAAGTGTCCGCCTCTATTTATAATTAAACTTGATTGAAAAACTTCTCTCTAGCATTAAAGAAAATAAGAAGTCCCCAACAAGATGTTGTTGAAATCCCCAATAGAAGTAGTAGTATAGCTCTCCAAGTACTAGACTTTTTTCACCATGACGAACTTCGCACTTCGCACTTCGAACTTCGCACTTTAATTTCTAAGTTGGTTGCCGAAAAAAGCGCGGTAGTTGTGCAGGAAGTAAAATATACCATTCCATTAAGTAGACTAATCAAAATGTAGATGACTCCGCGTATGAGTTTATACGCGAATGGCAGCTACGCCACCTTTTCTTCAATGTTCGAAGTGCGAAGTACGAAGTTCGAAGTGCGAAGTTCGTCACGATGAAAAATGTCTTGTAACAAGTATGCTCCTAGACTACCGTCATACGTACAATTCACAGGTCATTCGGTACGCCACAGCATGTACCAATATTCTGGATTTTCATAGAAGAAATTTGCAAAATTACTTTTATGTCAAGGTTTCCGCTTTCATAAACAGGTAATGACTTTCTGGAAGTTGTACAAAATAACCGTAAGCTTCTTTTAAAATTCTGATACACGTTACAGAAGTACCCATCAGTTATTCAGTCTCATAGTCGAGAAGGCAAGGCAAAATCATGAGATTTTCCACCTATACAAGCAAAAGTGCCACGCGAGTAGCAAATGGTGTAGTTATCCGGCTCACATCTGATGTTGGTGCTGCAACCGAGTGTTGTTAGAGAGAAATTCCCTTCTTTCTTTACTATGAATATTTTACAACCTGCCTTTAATGGTGACATACTAGACAATATTTAGAAGGATTAAAGGTAACTATACAGCATAACCATAGAAAATGCAGCAGTTCTAATCATCAAACGCCTTTTATACAGTAGATATGATCCTACTGTCACCAGACAGACGCTCGCCATGGTACTTGACCAATCTATAGTCTTGTACCAACGCATTCTTAAGACTTGCACTCTCCTTTCACCATCCTTACTTCTAACTGACTTGAACGACGATACTCCATGAAAGACCATATCTAATACTTTTTAGAGAAGACATGACCCCGGCCACCTGTCCTCTCTGAATGTTAGTCAGACTCTACAGGTGATAACATTCATAAGCTCGTCGACAGAGCATAAACTGTATTTTATACGCCCCCTTGTTGTATACATTTACAAATTTATCTGTGTTGCGTGGGCCCTGCGTTTTGCTGTCTTGTTTGTATCGTCATCTTACAACGAGAAGGTAATCTTACACTACGTTCTTCAAGATCTACTTTTACTTTTACAAGATTACTGTAAAAGTTAAAAATTGTGCGGACGTGATCCGGATAAGTTCACCATTGGCTACTAACGTGGCAAATGGCTGTCCTAAGTCGGCACCGATTTCAATTGGTGTCATTCGTTTATGTTCAAATGGTGAGTGTCACTGCTGGTGGACCGGGAGTCCCCGAGGGCACATTAAGCCAAGTTCGATCAATTTCGGTTGATCGTCTGTCTCTTCAATGCATTCGAAAATTTCTGTTACCATTTCTTGAAATTTCTTAAAACCTGGGTCCTGTAGCATCATATCCCACCTATCCTGCCACGTCTTTCGGTACATTTTTGAAAATGATAATTTTCACATTCTTTTGTCATATTACATTGCTTAGGTTGAGGATCACTGATGAGGTTAAGGACCCGAAACGTTCATGTCTGGTGCATGCTACAAATTTATCTGTTCTTAAATGATGCTTTCGAATTTGAAAACGTTAAACATTTAATTCTTTTGTGTTCAATGTTTCAATGTCGTGTGTCTCTTTTACATATCTTGCTGTACTTGTCTACTCTGTGTTTTCCTTTGTGTGCTTGTCTGCTTTGTGTTTTTGCATTGGGTGTTTTGGGTTTTACTGTGGGTGCTGCAACCTGGTGTTGTTGGAGATCCCCTCCTTTGTTCCTATCACATGTGTTTTTGATTTGTTGTGGGTGCTGCAACCTGGTGTTGTTGGAGATCCCCTCCTCTCTTCCCATCACATATGTTCTGTTGTTGGTGCTGCACAGACTATGGTCGGAGATCTCCTCCGTTGTTCCCATCACATGTGTTTTTTTGCTTTGTTGTTGGTGCTGCACAGACTATGGTCTGAGATCCCCTCCTTTGTTCCCATCACTCGTGTTTTTGCTTTTTTGTTGGTGCTGCACCGACTATGGTTGGGGATCCGCTCCTATCTAAAATCAAAATGTTTCGCTGTATTTATCATAACTATCTTGTCTATCCATCTGTCGACAACTGCTTATCATTTCAACCTATTTCCTCTATGAAGAACCACCTATGTATTTCAAGATCTCTACTTGTTGATGTGCAGAAAGAAAAACAATTGCTGCCGAATAATGTTTAAATGGGTTATGGCAATTCGACTTTTATAAAGCGATACATAATGAAGGATCATAACTTGTAAATTAACAGGAAATATGGTTTTGACTAAGCTCATTCATGTGTTTGAGACGTCAAGCCGTATCGTACGAAAAAGAGGAAAGCTAACAAAAACATTTCACCTGAGTTATGTATCCTTCAATTAGATAATTAATGTGTCCAATTTGAATACGCAATGTAAAACAGCAAATTTAATACAATTCAAAATTACATAATGTAGATGTCTCTGTAAAAATGGACATAATCATGAAAAGTATATTATACATGATTCTTTTATTATGTGCTTCGACTTGAAAAATTCATTTATAGAATGTAAGTCAAAATAAAGTGTATTACATATCATACTTCATAAAATTTGTAATAAGGAAAATAAGAGCTTAAGTAAATAATTTCAGATTGTGGGCCACCACCCATGGTAGTCAATGCAACAATTTTTAATAATGCCACCATAAAATTTGAAATAAGGAAAATAAGAGCTTAAGTCTATCATTTCAGATTGTGGGCCACCGCCGATGGTGGTCAATGCAGCAATCGTTCAAAATGATGGCACTGCATTTATGTCGAAAGTAATGTACACATGTGAAGAGGACATGTGTCAGGCGGGAATTCCTTACATTGGATGTCAATCAGATAGAAGATGGTCCCCTGTTAGATTCCGTTGTAAGAATCGTAAGTAAAGGGTTTCTAAGAGAATAGTTGTGCACTAACTAACGATGAAAACGGACATTCATGATGGGTGCAACACTTTTTCTTCAGGTCCAACAAATCATATGATGTCCTCATCATTTAAATTTAGTTATGTGGAAGCTGAAAACGCTTGTCATACTGCGAGGTGTTCAAATGGTCGTTTGCATCGAAAGATAGAAGTATATCCAAGTACGAAGCGAAGTCCGCAAGCAGTGGATGAAATGTGATGACCTTTTTTACGGGGTCGAGTCCCATCATCTGACGTTTTGACATAACACATGTGGTAATCTTATTTGTAAGCAGCCGTCGTCATTTTGAATGTTTGTCAGGAGAAAGAATTATTCCAATATATATGCACAACCAATGTAATTCCCTGAGATGTAACTATAGAAAGGACCGTGCTGCCATTTGTATGTTAAAGTGTGACGTCATAATGCACTAGATCTAAAGAAACATGTCACACTGGATGTTCTAACATGCAAGCTGAAGTTTAACGTCAACCTTTAACATAGAGAAAGCAATTTCAGAAAACAAGAATGAGACAGACAACTATGGTGCATATATATAGAATAAATGTCAAAATTTGTGTTTTCCAAAATTTGTGTTCCTCAAAATGTTCTACCAAATCTGTATCGATCTTACTCACCAAAGTTTTATCTGAAATCAAATCTGGGCATCAAAATATTGTTTGACAGTATATTCTCGCAGTGGTATCAACCAGATGGGGATTTTAAAGAATTCGAAGGAACTTTTAGAACATCTGAAATCCACTCAATTTTGTAGAGTCCATTCGATCAAAGCCTTTGATTTTTCGACACTTTACACTACAATTCCACATTCTAAATTGAAAGAAAGACTCGCAAAAAATTATAAGTAATGCGTTTACAAGTAAGAACGGTAATCGCAAATACAAATGTATTGTTGTGAACTATGACAAAACCTTCTTTGTAAAAGAAAAGTCCGATTCTGAAATAAGTACACTGAAACAGATATTATTCAGATGTTAAACTTTTTGATCGACAACATTTTTGTGGTGTTTGGAGGAAAGCTCATCCAGCAAATTGTCGGAATTCCAATGGGGACCAATTGTGCCCCACTCCTTGCCGACATGTTCCTTTACTCGTACGAAGCTGAACTCATTCAATCTTTGGTCTCTGATGGGAAAAGATACTTAGCTTCTGACTTTAACTTCTCTTACAGATACATTGACGATGTGTTGTCTATCAATAATCCAAAATTCACGGATTACCTGAGCAGTATCTATCCTTCAGAGCTTGAAGTCAAAGAATCTACAGAGACAAATAATTCAGCATCCTATTTGGACATAATACTGTCCTACGACACTGATGGTCATATGAACACCTCACTCTATGACAAACGTGACGACTTCAATTTCAGCATTACAAACTTTCCTGTTCTGAGTAGCAACATCCCTTCATCGCCAGCTTATGGCGTGTTCATATCTCGGTTGATACGCTATGCCAGAGCAAGTGCCAAATATGCGGATTTTGTTCTGAGAGTTAGGCGTCTTTCAGATAAGCTTCTCAGTCAGGGATATGTTTGTGACCGACTGGCATCGTCGCTGAGGAAGTTCTACAGTCGATGTGGGGAACTCGTCAAACACTATGATGTCCCACTCTCCAGGGCGGTGGATGATGTTCTGTCATAGACCATTTGAACCATTCAACCAAGGATTGTACTCTATGTCATCCGATATGGAAGTGGCCGGATGTGACGGTTCTACCGGGTTGAGGCGGCGGGTGTTGCATGCAGGCAGGAGATGCTTACTCTTCCTGGGCACCTGGTCTCACTCCCATATCGGGAGTTCGCTTCTTTTCATGTGGTGGAGGTTTTTGTTTGTTTGCTTTGGTTCCTGTTTTGTCCTGGTTTTGTATGCCTTCGGTTTCTGATTTTCTGAGTTATCGATTTTGTGCTGTATGCAGGGATATGGTCATATCCATATTTGTCATTGTTACGGGTATGCGCGTGTTGCACATCCGTTATTGCACACAACAGGTGTTGCATACCCGTAACAAAACACAAATTAAGACACTTATTCTCTAAAAAGAACGAAAGTGACCTGAACCGTTAATGATACTTGCCATGCTATACAGACACACTCAAGAGGTAATAAGAACAAAATTACATGTTTGTCAAGAGAAAGAATTATTCTTTTAAAGAATGAAAGTGATGATACTTGCCATGATATAGAGACACACTGAGGTGTAAAAATTTGGCGGAGATAAAAACCAAATATTAACGCAGTGGAACAATAGTGATGGAGCAAAATAATACTCAGTTTCAATCTCAATGTACTAGTTGTGATGGATTACTATTGTGTAAAAGAATTAGACTGACATTAATTGAACAACCATTTACAAAACTTTGTATGTACAACTACATGTCCTATCTATTTTACTTCAGGTTGCCCGGATAACTGGTTTACGATTGGTCAGTCATGCTATGTTTTTGAAAAGAAATTTCTTACATGGGAGGACGCAGAGGTACGCGTATTTCTTCCTTAGGACACGAGAAATTCACAACTGTTTTCATGGGACAATTGAAATTACTTTTCCGTTTTAAAAAGATTCTTTTTATCTTAGGATAAGTCTGACCAAAGCTTCAAAGGGGTGATTCCAGCGTATGTTTGAAAAATGCACGTAAATATGGAAATAATAATTTTTTTTGCCAATTTACCCTTCCGAACGCGGGAAAAAATTGAGAAATTCCATGATGTCACAATGCAATTTCGATGTTTGACCGAGGTTCGAAGCTTGTTTGTCCGAGGTAAAAGCATTGTGACGTCACGAAAGTTTGCATTATTTTCCCGCAATCGGAAGGGTCAATTACAGCGAGGAGGGCGGTTTTACTTTATTCCCCTTTATCCGAGGCTTGTCCATATTGGAAGAACATTAAAGTGTTCAAACTCGTTACCTTCTTGAACAACATTTTCAAACCAATTCCATCTTTTCAATTTGACAGTCCTACGATCGATTTGTGCAGGAATCTGACGTAAAAGCATTGTGACGTCATTAAATTCCTTTGAAAACGTCATATGTGTAACCCTCTTTTCCCTGAATTTCATAACGTCACAATGCGTTGACGTCAGATACCTGCACAAATGGGAAATAATTCTCTATTTCGAAAAGACCGAATTTGAATGCACCACTAATTAAGGTAGTAGATACTTCAAGCCAAAGTGACTGTCAGACAGACAAAGCTGTTGTATTATCAGTCAAATTTATTTTACTGTCCGCGCGGCTCACTTCGGAAACTGGATAAACGATGTCGATAACTTTGTCATGCAAAAAATAAGATAAATCTATATCATTGAATATATCTCGTTTAGTGGTAAATTTTGGTATATGTTACATGGTCGAGGGTTTATGCAATCAAATTATACAGAGAATATAAAGTTTAGATGGGGCGTTTTCAATGTTAAATTTCAGCGTGGCGTCGCCGAGTTTAACATTGATCCTATGGAGAGCGTCACGACGTCGAGGGAAAAATTAGCATAGGAGATGGCTCATCTTTAATTTGTTTTGTCAATTAATTTTGATTGCGTGCACTGACTATCATATAACTTATACCAACATTAACGACTAAGCGAGATCTACTGAATGGCATCAATTTTATTCAAAGTTCTGCATGATGAAATAGTCAAAATTGGGTTTATCTAGTTTCCGAAGTGAGCCGCGCGGACAGTAGTAGCGCCCTCTAATTATATTTTTGAATAGTGTGTATCTACTACGTAAAGAGTGCGATGTTCAAAGTTTGTTGTAGGGTCAACAGACCATTTACCAATCTTGTTAGAAAGCACAAAATGTCCAAGTCAGCATCTTTTGGCGTTGTTTCTCACTATGACGTCACTGTTAATAGACGCAATTACATAGTGACGTAACAACGAAAAAGTGCGCTTAAATTGCCTACGTCGGATTTTTTTTCGTCATTTTGCCAGCCATTATGAATTTTGGCAAGCGGCCTATCCAGTAGCATAGTTAAATAAATATTTGACCAAAATAACATCAGAGGTATGGTGCCCTGATGTTTACATTGGCGGGATGGTGCTAGGATGTTAACATTTGAGGGATGGTGCTAGGATGTTCACATTGGAGAGATGGCGCTAAGATGTTCACATTGGAGGGATGGTGTTATAATGTTTTTATTAGTGGGATTGTGCTAGGGTGTTACATGTAAAATTTGAGGGATGGTGCTACATAAATTGCAGGAAGTTTACATTTGAGGGACGGTGCAATGATCTTTACAAAAATATACATTCAAAGGATGGTGCTAAGATGTTTACGCTGGAGGAAGGATTCTAGGATGTAAGAAAAGGAGGGATGTGCTAGTATGTTAACATTGCAGGGATGGTACTATAATGTTAACATTGGAGGGAATATTCGAGAATGTTTACATTGGAGGGATGTGCTAGGATATTTACATTGGAGAAATAGAGCTAGGATGTTTACATTGGAGGAATGATGCTAGGATGTTTACATTGGAGTGATGGTGCTAGGATGTTTACGTTGGAGGAATGTTGCTAGGGTGTTTACATTGGCGGGATGGTTCTAGGATGTTTACATTAGAGGGATAGTGATAGGATGTTAACATTGGAGGGATGGTGCTACGGTGTTTACATGTAACATTGGAGGGACGGTGCTACATAAAATGAGGATGTTCACATTGGAGGGATGGTGCTTAGATGTTTACACTAGAGGAATGGTTCTAGGATGTAAACAGGGATGTGCTAGGATGTTTACATTGGAAGGATGGTGCGAGGATGTTCACATTGGAGGGATGATGCAATGATGTTTACATTTGAAGGATGTTGCTAGGATGTTTACATTGGAGGGGTGGTGCTGGGATATTAACATTGGAGGGATAGTGCTAGGATGTTTACATTTGAGGGATGGTGGTAGGATTTTCAAATTGGAGGGATTGTGCTATGATGTTCACATAACAGGGATGGTGCTTGGATGTTCACATTGTAGGGATGGCGCTAGGATCTTAACATCGGAGGGACGGTGCTACATGTAGGATGTTAACATTGGAGGGTTGGTGCTAGGAATTTCACATTGGAGGGATGGTGCAAGGATGTTGATATTGGAGGCATAGTGCTAGTATGTTTACATTGGAGGGATGATGCTATGATGTTGACATTGGAGGGATAGCGCTGGGATGTTTACATTGGAGGGATGTTGCTATGATGTTTACATTGGCGGGATGGCGCTATGATATTTACATTGGAGGGATGTTGCTATGATGTTTACATTGGAAGGATGGTGCTAGGATGTTTAAATTGGAGTGGTGTTGCTAGGATGTTAAGATTAGAGGGAAGGTGGTAGGATGTTTACTTTGGAGGGATTGGGTTAGGATGTTCATATTGGAGGGATGTGCTAGGATGTTTACATTGGAGGGATGGTGCCCGGAAGTTTAAATTTGCGGGATGGTGCTAGGATGTTAACGTTGGAGGGATGTTGCTAGGATGTTTACATTGGAGGGATGGCGGTACAGTGCTGTAACCAACTTTTTTTTACCAAAAGGTGGATAGGATAGGATGCAGGATGTAGGATAGAAAGTGGATAGAATCATATCCTATCCTATCCTATCCTATCCTATCCCATCCTATCCTTTCCTATCCTATCCACCTCAATCCTAACCATTTCTATCCTACATCCTATCCTATCCTACATCCTATCCTTTCCTATCCTACATCCTATCCTATACCCTACATCCTATCCTACATCCTATCCACTTCATTCTTCAATACAATCTTTTTTAATTCTTAAGCTTTAAGCAGACAAACATACTCATTTGATTAAATTCGATCCTTTGAAATTTCTTACTTGACATGATGGGTAATATAAATTTAAATTCAATTAAAAACAAACTTGTATGTTTGTTATGATATTTTGTTTCGTTCACTCGAGTGCAAAAATGGTATTTAATCATCTAAATAATTTTCATTTTAATAAAATCCAAAAACAGCGATAATTACAGATAACTTACTACTTATGCATGAATTTGTATCAAAACATTTAGTTTTAATCATAATCTCGCTTTTGGTGATGAGAAGTAATTAAAGGTGGATAAGATAGGATGTAGAATAGGATAGAATGTAGGATAGGATAGGATGTAGGATAGGATAGAATGTAGGATAGAATTGGATTGGAATAAGGTGGATAGGATAGGATGGGATAGGATAGGATAGGATGGGATAGGATAGGATAAAGTGGATAGGAGGTGGATGTAGGATGGTGGAAAGGATAGGATAGAATTGTCAAACAAGTGGGTTGCAGTACTGTAGGATGTTCATATTGGAGGGATGGTGCTAGGATGTTTACATTGGAGGGATAGTGCTAGGATGTTTACATTGGCGGGATGTTGCTAGAATATTTATATTGGAGGGATGGTGCTAAGATGTTTACATTAAAGGGATGGTGCTAGGATGTTTACATTGGATAAATGTTTCTAGGATGTCCACATTAGAGGGATGGCGCTTGGATGTTTACATCGGAGGGATATCGCTAGGATTTTTACATTGGAGGGATATCGCTAGGATGTTCACATTGGAGGGAATGAGCTAGGATGTTCACATTGGAGGGATATCGCTAGGATGTTCACATTGGAGGGAATGTGTTGAGATTATCTTCAGGATCTTCTTTATCTCAATCCAGTGATTTTTAGACACAGCCAAAATTTATTTTAGTTGCTGCAACGGGGTCTTGTTGGAGATCTCCTCCCTTCTCTAATTATTTTTTTGAATATTGTGTATCTACATTGTAAAGAGTGTGATACTCCAAGTTTGTTGTATAGTCGAATCAGTAGCATAGCTAAATAATTCTACGACAAAAATGACAATGGAGGGATGAGGCTATGATGTTTACATCCTTTAATTTTGATAATATTCTAGGATCAAATGACAAGTTTACAAAATACAGAATGAAGCAAAATGATGCCGTATATTATTTTAAAGGCTAAAAACAAAGCGACAGAACTGGAGAGAAATTAATAACAATGGTTGTATATAATTTTTATTATGTACAGAACTTTTAAAAAGAAGTCGTAAATTAATGTGGAAAAGTTATGAATGACTAATTGATGAAAAATAAAGTTTTGAGGTTCATAACAACAAACAATCTATCCAAGTAGATATCGCCGACAATGTATAAAGCTTTTTTTTAACAACCTTCGTATTCATATTTCAGAGATACTGTAGAAAGAGTGACGCATACCTTGCAGAAATATCAGCAGGAGAATTTTCGTTTCTTTTAAGCATTATTGAGGAAACAGGTTTGTGATTTGCTTCTTGGAATTGTGATTTGCTTGATTTGCTTTGTGATTTGCTTCTTGGGCGTGTGATTTGCTTCTTGATTTGCTTTGTGATTTGCTTCTTGGACGTGTGATTTGCTTCTTAATTTGCCTCTTGCACGTGTGTTACAAAGGACTGAAAATGTCACGTAAAACAGAATGTTTCTCCTTCCTTGTCCTTAGCAACTACAATTCTAGAATTTTAATTCGTTAATGGAGGCGTACTACGTCCGATGATGTAAGCAGAATAAAAACAAATGAAAAAATTAAAATGCACATATTGTTGGGCATTGGCGGCAATTTCATATGTCCGCCGATAAATAAGAGTTGCCTTAGGTTGCAAGAGTGGCAACAAAGCTAGAGTCGTTCAGTACAATCCCATAGATAAGTTCATAGAAAAGGACATTTCTAAGTTCTGAAATTTGCAAATCAATTATAGGAACAGGAGTCCCCGAGGAAACATGTAACCAAGGTTGATCAACTTCGGTTAATCGTTTTTTTGAAAATTTCTGTATCAAAATTTCTTGAAATTTTTTAAACGTAGGTCCTGTCTGTAGCAGCATATTCCACCCATCATGCTACGTCTTTCGTTACGTTTTTGACATAACTTTTGTCCGACGATTTGAAGACGATTAACATTTGAACTACTTGGTGAGTGTCACTGCTGGTGGACCAAGAGTCCCCGAGGGCACATGTAGCCAAGTTCGATCAACTTCGGTTGATCGTCTGTCTCTTAACGCATTTGAAATTTTCTGTACAAAATTTCTTGAAATTTCTAAATCGTGGGTCCTGTAGCATCATTTCCCATCCATTCTGCTACGTCGTTTGGTACATTTTTCGACATAATGCTTTTCATACATTTTGGCCATCTTACATTGTTTAGACTGAGGATCACTGACGAGGGTTTAGTACCCGAAATGTGCATGTCTGGTCCATGCTGTTAATTCATCAGGTCTAAAATGACGCTATTGAATTTGAAGACGCTCAACAATTTCACACTTTTTGACCATATCGATATCACCTCATTGTTTGGATTGCGGATCACTGACGAGGGTTAAGTACCCGAAACGTGCATGTCTGGTCCATAATCTGTTTGAAGACGTTTAATATTAGGTCTTAGTTAAAGAATCATCAAGAATTCTAAGGAACTTTTGAAAAATTTAAAAGCCACCAATTTCAATCATATTACCAGCATAAAGTCTTTCGACTTCTCCACGCTCTACACTACCATCCCACACCAAAAACACAAAAACAGACTTGCCAATATCATTCGCATCACCGTTCTTTTAAAAATTGGTAATAGGAGATAGAAATACCTTGTCATAGGGCGGGAGGATACTTATTTCGTGACGGAACACTCTGATTCAAACAAAAAGTATACCGAAGACGATATATGTGTAAACGTCTTCAAATTGAATAGCATCATTTAAGAGCAGATAAATAGGCAACATGGACCAGACATGCACGTTTCGGGTACTTAACCCTCGTCAGTGACCCTCAAATCTAAACAATGTAATATGCCAAAAAGTATGAAAGTTGCTATGTCGAAAAAGCGTACCGAAAGACGTAGCAGGATGGATGGGATATGATGCTACAGGACCCACCTTTCAGAAATTTTGAGAAATCTTTGTGAACAGTAATTTTCCAATGTGTTTTAACAAACGATCAACCGAAGTTGATCGGACTTGGCTATCAATCTCCCATGCAGAAATACGTTCCTTGATGAGGAACAGGCTCACCCTACTTCCGGCCCTAACTAGTCCTTCTTGAATAATTACAATTGTCTGACATTTATTTTCTCCTTTATCAGATGTCTTTTGTGCATATCAATAATAAAAAATAACAACAAAAAGTAGATTCCAACATTTAATCAGACACATTTTGTCGAGAGAATGCGTTATTTCTGTTACCTGCAGCGTTATCAAAATGGCGACCCCCATAAGCGTCAAGAAAAGTGACAAATAGATGTGTCATTTCAAAAGCTATGCATTACTAACTAATCCAGAATACCTCAAATCAAGAAGACGTAAATGTAAACTTTTCCATGGACTTAGTAAAAAGTCTTTTTACTCCAATCTTATCCCGTCATGCGTAGTCGCTATTTTGAAAAGAAGGGAGGAGATCTCCAACAAGACCCCGTTGCAGCATCAACAGTAAAACACCAAAAACACCCGATGCAAAAACACAAAAGACGAGTACATCACGAGACGGAAAAGAGACACACGACATGTAAACATCAAACACAAAAGACTACACATAAACCGACGAGACCAATGGGTAACCGGTGCCGACTTTGGACGGCCATTTGTCACGCAAGTAGCAAATGGTGTGGCTATCCTGGATTACGTGCGCACAACCCTCTCACTTCTCCAATTACCCAGAGGTCTCGAAGAACGTACAATTGTGGTGTAAAACAACCTCCTCATTGTAAGATGACATCACACAAACACGACCGCGAAAAGCAGAGGCCCCAGAGACACAGATGAATATGTAAATGGATATAAAAAGAGGGCATACTTAATACAGTCCGTGCTCTGCCGGCTGTAGCGAGCTCATGTATGTAATCACCCGAGGAGTCCGACTGACATTCAGAGAGGACAGGTGGTCGGGGCCCTGTCTTCTATTTACGGTTGCTACGTTGTGACGTCATGCGACGCTCGTTAATCTACAAGACGCCACATGCTCTCCTAGGAACATCACGTCATTGGTTTTCTCTTTAACGATTAGTCCCCAGTGCAACAGAGATGATTTTATATGAA
>VSWD01000014.1:8543998-8553998 GCA_033119305.1 Pinctada imbricata | reverse complement strand
CTCACCAAGTGGTATAAATGTAAACGTCTTCAAATTGAATAGCATCATTTAAGAACAGATAAATTGGCAACGTGGACCAGACATGCACGTTTCGGGTACTTAACCCTCATCAGTGATCCTATACCTAAACAATGTAATATGCCAAAAACGTATGAAAGTTACTATGTCGAAAAAGTGTACCGGAAGACGTAGCAGGATGGGTGGGATATGATGCTACAGGACCCACTTTTTAGAAATTTCAAGAAATTTTGATAACAGAAATTTAGAATGCGTTGAAGAAACGATCAACCGAAATTGATCGAACTTGGCTACATGTGCCCTCGGGGACTCCTGGTCCACCAGCAGTGACACTCACCAAGTGGTATAAATGTAAACGTCTTCAAATTGAATAGCATCATTTAAGAACAGATAAATTGGCAACGTGGACCAGACATGCACGTTTCGGGTACTTAACCCTCATCAGTGATCCTATACCTAAACAATGTAATATGCCAAAAACGTATGAAAGTTACTATGTCGAAAAAGTGTACCGGAAGACGTAGCAGGATGGGTGGGATATGATGCTACAGGACCCACTTTTTAGAAATTTCAAGAAATTTTGATAACAGAAATTTAGAATGCGTTGAAGAAACGATCAACCGAAATTGATCGAACTTGGCTACATGTGCCCTCGGGGACTCCTGGTCCACCAGCAGTGACACTCACCAAGTGGTATAAATGTAAACGTCTTCAAATTGAATAGCATCATTTAAGAACAGATAAATTGGCAACGTGGACCAGACATGCACGTTTCGGGTACTTAACCCTCATCAGTGATCCTATACCTAAACAATGTAATATGCCAAAAACGTATGAAAGTTACTATGTCGAAAAAGTGTACCGGAAGACGTAGCAGGATGGGTGGGATATGATGCTACAGGACCCACTTTTTAGAAATTTCAAGAAATTTTGATAACAGAAATTTAGAATGCGTTGAAGAAACGATCAACCGAAATTGATCGAACTTGGCTACATGTGCCCTCGGGGACTCCTGGTCCACCAGCAGTGACACTCACCAAGTGGTATAAATGTAAACGTCTTCAAATTGAATAGCATCATTTAAGAACAGATAAATTGGCAACGTGGACCAGACATGCACGTTTCGGGTACTTAACCCTCATCAGTGATCCTATACCTAAACAATGTAATATGCCAAAAACGTATGAAAGTTACTATGTCGAAAAAGTGTACCGGAAGACGTAGCAGGATGGGTGGGATATGATGCTACAGGACCCACTTTTTAGAAATTTCAAGAAATTTTGATAACAGAAATTTAGAATGCGTTGAAGAAACGATCAACCGAAATTGATCGAACTTGGCTACATGTGCCCTCGGGGACTCCTGGTCCACCAGCAGTGACACTCACCAAGTGGTATAAATGTAAACGTCTTCAAATTGAATAGCATCATTTAAGAACAGATAAATTGGCAACGTGGACCAGACATGCACGTTTCGGGTACTTAACCCTCATCAGTGATCCTATACCTAAACAATGTAATATGCCAAAAACGTATGAAAGTTACTATGTCGAAAAAGTGTACCGGAAGACGTAGCAGGATGGGTGGGATATGATGCTACAGGACCCACTTTTTAGAAATTTCAAGAAATTTTGATAACAGAAATTTAGAATGCGTTGAAGAAACGATCAACCGAAATTGATCGAACTTGGCTACATGTGCCCTCGGGGACTCCTGGTCCACCAGCAGTGACACTCACCAAGTGGTATAAATGTAAACGTCTTCAAATTGAATAGCATCATTTAAGAACAGATAAATTGGCAACGTGGACCAGACATGCACGTTTCGGGTACTTAACCCTCATCAGTGATCCTATACCTAAACAATGTAATATGCCAAAAACGTATGAAAGTTACTATGTCGAAAAAGTGTACCGGAAGACGTAGCAGGATGGGTGGGATATGATGCTACAGGACCCACTTTTTAGAAATTTCAAGAAATTTTGATAACAGAAATTTAGAATGCGTTGAAGAAACGATCAACCGAAATTGATCGAACTTGGCTACATGTGCCCTCGGGGACTCCTGGTCCACCAGCAGTGACACTCACCAAGTGGTATAAATGTAAACGTCTTCAAATTGAATAGCATCATTTAAGAACAGATAAATTGGCAACGTGGACCAGACATGCACGTTTCGGGTACTTAACCCTCATCAGTGATCCTATACCTAAACAATGTAATATGCCAAAAACGTATGAAAGTTACTATGTCGAAAAAGTGTACCGGAAGACGTAGCAGGATGGGTGGGATATGATGCTACAGGACCCACTTTTTAGAAATTTCAAGAAATTTTGATAACAGAAATTTAGAATGCGTTGAAGAAACGATCAACCGAAATTGATCGAACTTGGCTACATGTGCCCTCGGGGACTCCTGGTCCACCAGCAGTGACACTCACCAAGTGGTATAAATGTAAACGTCTTCAAATTGAATAGCATCATTTAAGAACAGATAAATTGGCAACGTGGACCAGACATGCACGTTTCGGGTACTTAACCCTCATCAGTGATCCTATACCTAAACAATGTAATATGCCAAAAACGTATGAAAGTTACTATGTCGAAAAAGTGTACCGGAAGACGTAGCAGGATGGGTGGGATATGATGCTACAGGACCCACTTTTTAGAAATTTCAAGAAATTTTGATAACAGAAATTTAGAATGCGTTGAAGAAACGATCAACCGAAATTGATCGAACTTGGCTACATGTGCCCTCGGGGACTCCTGGTCCACCAGCAGTGACACTCACCAAGTGGTATAAATGTAAACGTCTTCAAATTGAATAGCATCATTTAAGAACAGATAAATTGGCAACGTGGACCAGACATGCACGTTTCGGGTACTTAACCCTCATCAGTGATCCTATACCTAAACAATGTAATATGCCAAAAACGTATGAAAGTTACTATGTCGAAAAAGTGTACCGGAAGACGTAGCAGGATGGGTGGGATATGATGCTACAGGACCCACTTTTTAGAAATTTCAAGAAATTTTGATAACAGAAATTTAGAATGCGTTGAAGAAACGATCAACCGAAATTGATCGAACTTGGCTACATGTGCCCTCGGGGACTCCTGGTCCACCAGCAGTGACACTCACCAAGTGGTATAAATGTAAACGTCTTCAAATTGAATAGCATCATTTAAGAACAGATAAATTGGCAACGTGGACCAGACATGCACGTTTCGGGTACTTAACCCTCATCAGTGATCCTATACCTAAACAATGTAATATGCCAAAAACGTATGAAAGTTACTATGTCGAAAAAGTGTACCGGAAGACGTAGCAGGATGGGTGGGATATGATGCTACAGGACCCACTTTTTAGAAATTTCAAGAAATTTTGATAACAGAAATTTAGAATGCGTTGAAGAAACGATCAACCGAAATTGATCGAACTTGGCTACATGTGCCCTCGGGGACTCCTGGTCCACCAGCAGTGACACTCACCAAGTGGTATAAATGTAAACGTCTTCAAATTGAATAGCATCATTTAAGAACAGATAAATTGGCAACGTGGACCAGACATGCACGTTTCGGGTACTTAACCCTCATCAGTGATCCTATACCTAAACAATGTAATATGCCAAAAACGTATGAAAGTTACTATGTCGAAAAAGTGTACCGGAAGACGTAGCAGGATGGGTGGGATATGATGCTACAGGACCCACTTTTTAGAAATTTCAAGAAATTTTGATAACAGAAATTTAGAATGCGTTGAAGAAACGATCAACCGAAATTGATCGAACTTGGCTACATGTGCCCTCGGGGACTCCTGGTCCACCAGCAGTGACACTCACCAAGTGGTATAAATGTAAACGTCTTCAAATTGAATAGCATCATTTAAGAACAGATAAATTGGCAACGTGGACCAGACATGCACGTTTCGGGTACTTAACCCTCATCAGTGATCCTATACCTAAACAATGTAATATGCCAAAAACGTATGAAAGTTACTATGTCGAAAAAGTGTACCGGAAGACGTAGCAGGATGGGTGGGATATGATGCTACAGGACCCACTTTTTAGAAATTTCAAGAAATTTTGATAACAGAAATTTAGAATGCGTTGAAGAAACGATCAACCGAAATTGATCGAACTTGGCTACATGTGCCCTCGGGGACTCCTGGTCCACCAGCAGTGACACTCACCAAGTGGTATAAATGTAAACGTCTTCAAATTGAATAGCATCATTTAAGAACAGATAAATTGGCAACGTGGACCAGACATGCACGTTTCGGGTACTTAACCCTCATCAGTGATCCTATACCTAAACAATGTAATATGCCAAAAACGTATGAAAGTTACTATGTCGAAAAAGTGTACCGGAAGACGTAGCAGGATGGGTGGGATATGATGCTACAGGACCCACTTTTTAGAAATTTCAAGAAATTTTGATAACAGAAATTTAGAATGCGTTGAAGAAACGATCAACCGAAATTGATCGAACTTGGCTACATGTGCCCTCGGGGACTCCTGGTCCACCAGCAGTGACACTCACCAAGTGGTATAAATGTAAACGTCTTCAAATTGAATAGCATCATTTAAGAACAGATAAATTGGCAACGTGGACCAGACATGCACGTTTCGGGTACTTAACCCTCATCAGTGATCCTATACCTAAACAATGTAATATGCCAAAAACGTATGAAAGTTACTATGTCGAAAAAGTGTACCGGAAGACGTAGCAGGATGGGTGGGATATGATGCTACAGGACCCACTTTTTAGAAATTTCAAGAAATTTTGATAACAGAAATTTAGAATGCGTTGAAGAAACGATCAACCGAAATTGATCGAACTTGGCTACATGTGCCCTCGGGGACTCCTGGTCCACCAGCAGTGACACTCACCAAGTGGTATAAATGTAAACGTCTTCAAATTGAATAGCATCATTTAAGAACAGATAAATTGGCAACGTGGACCAGACATGCACGTTTCGGGTACTTAACCCTCATCAGTGATCCTATACCTAAACAATGTAATATGCCAAAAACGTATGAAAGTTACTATGTCGAAAAAGTGTACCGGAAGACGTAGCAGGATGGGTGGGATATGATGCTACAGGACCCACTTTTTAGAAATTTCAAGAAATTTTGATAACAGAAATTTAGAATGCGTTGAAGAAACGATCAACCGAAATTGATCGAACTTGGCTACATGTGCCCTCGGGGACTCCTGGTCCACCAGCAGTGACACTCACCAAGTGGTATAAATGTAAACGTCTTCAAATTGAATAGCATCATTTAAGAACAGATAAATTGGCAACGTGGACCAGACATGCACGTTTCGGGTACTTAACCCTCATCAGTGATCCTATACCTAAACAATGTAATATGCCAAAAACGTATGAAAGTTACTATGTCGAAAAAGTGTACCGGAAGACGTAGCAGGATGGGTGGGATATGATGCTACAGGACCCACTTTTTAGAAATTTCAAGAAATTTTGATAACAGAAATTTAGAATGCGTTGAAGAAACGATCAACCGAAATTGATCGAACTTGGCTACATGTGCCCTCGGGGACTCCTGGTCCACCAGCAGTGACACTCACCAAGTGGTATAAATGTAAACGTCTTCAAATTGAATAGCATCATTTAAGAACAGATAAATTGGCAACGTGGACCAGACATGCACGTTTCGGGTACTTAACCCTCATCAGTGATCCTATACCTAAACAATGTAATATGCCAAAAACGTATGAAAGTTACTATGTCGAAAAAGTGTACCGGAAGACGTAGCAGGATGGGTGGGATATGATGCTACAGGACCCACTTTTTAGAAATTTCAAGAAATTTTGATAACAGAAATTTAGAATGCGTTGAAGAAACGATCAACCGAAATTGATCGAACTTGGCTACATGTGCCCTCGGGGACTCCTGGTCCACCAGCAGTGACACTCACCAAGTGGTATAAATGTAAACGTCTTCAAATTGAATAGCATCATTTAAGAACAGATAAATTGGCAACGTGGACCAGACATGCACGTTTCGGGTACTTAACCCTCATCAGTGATCCTATACCTAAACAATGTAATATGCCAAAAACGTATGAAAGTTACTATGTCGAAAAAGTGTACCGGAAGACGTAGCAGGATGGGTGGGATATGATGCTACAGGACCCACTTTTTAGAAATTTCAAGAAATTTTGATAACAGAAATTTAGAATGCGTTGAAGAAACGATCAACCGAAATTGATCGAACTTGGCTACATGTGCCCTCGGGGACTCCTGGTCCACCAGCAGTGACACTCACCAAGTGGTATAAATGTAAACGTCTTCAAATTGAATAGCATCATTTAAGAACAGATAAATTGGCAACGTGGACCAGACATGCACGTTTCGGGTACTTAACCCTCATCAGTGATCCTATACCTAAACAATGTAATATGCCAAAAACGTATGAAAGTTACTATGTCGAAAAAGTGTACCGGAAGACGTAGCAGGATGGGTGGGATATGATGCTACAGGACCCACTTTTTAGAAATTTCAAGAAATTTTGATAACAGAAATTTAGAATGCGTTGAAGAAACGATCAACCGAAATTGATCGAACTTGGCTACATGTGCCCTCGGGGACTCCTGGTCCACCAGCAGTGACACTCACCAAGTGGTATAAATGTAAACGTCTTCAAATTGAATAGCATCATTTAAGAACAGATAAATTGGCAACGTGGACCAGACATGCACGTTTCGGGTACTTAACCCTCATCAGTGATCCTATACCTAAACAATGTAATATGCCAAAAACGTATGAAAGTTACTATGTCGAAAAAGTGTACCGGAAGACGTAGCAGGATGGGTGGGATATGATGCTACAGGACCCACTTTTTAGAAATTTCAAGAAATTTTGATAACAGAAATTTAGAATGCGTTGAAGAAACGATCAACCGAAATTGATCGAACTTGGCTACATGTGCCCTCGGGGACTCCTGGTCCACCAGCAGTGACACTCACCAAGTGGTATAAATGTAAACGTCTTCAAATTGAATAGCATCATTTAAGAACAGATAAATTGGCAACGTGGACCAGACATGCACGTTTCGGGTACTTAACCCTCATCAGTGATCCTATACCTAAACAATGTAATATGCCAAAAACGTATGAAAGTTACTATGTCGAAAAAGTGTACCGGAAGACGTAGCAGGATGGGTGGGATATGATGCTACAGGACCCACTTTTTAGAAATTTCAAGAAATTTTGATAACAGAAATTTAGAATGCGTTGAAGAAACGATCAACCGAAATTGATCGAACTTGGCTACATGTGCCCTCGGGGACTCCTGGTCCACCAGCAGTGACACTCACCAAGTGGTATAAATGTAAACGTCTTCAAATTGAATAGCATCATTTAAGAACAGATAAATTGGCAACGTGGACCAGACATGCACGTTTCGGGTACTTAACCCTCATCAGTGATCCTATACCTAAACAATGTAATATGCCAAAAACGTATGAAAGTTACTATGTCGAAAAAGTGTACCGGAAGACGTAGCAGGATGGGTGGGATATGATGCTACAGGACCCACTTTTTAGAAATTTCAAGAAATTTTGATAACAGAAATTTAGAATGCGTTGAAGAAACGATCAACCGAAATTGATCGAACTTGGCTACATGTGCCCTCGGGGACTCCTGGTCCACCAGCAGTGACACTCACCAAGTGGTATAAATGTAAACGTCTTCAAATTGAATAGCATCATTTAAGAACAGATAAATTGGCAACGTGGACCAGACATGCACGTTTCGGGTACTTAACCCTCATCAGTGATCCTATACCTAAACAATGTAATATGCCAAAAACGTATGAAAGTTACTATGTCGAAAAAGTGTACCGGAAGACGTAGCAGGATGGGTGGGATATGATGCTACAGGACCCACTTTTTAGAAATTTCAAGAAATTTTGATAACAGAAATTTAGAATGCGTTGAAGAAACGATCAACCGAAATTGATCGAACTTGGCTACATGTGCCCTCGGGGACTCCTGGTCCACCAGCAGTGACACTCACCAAGTGGTATAAATGTAAACGTCTTCAAATTGAATAGCATCATTTAAGAACAGATAAATTGGCAACGTGGACCAGACATGCACGTTTCGGGTACTTAACCCTCATCAGTGATCCTATACCTAAACAATGTAATATGCCAAAAACGTATGAAAGTTACTATGTCGAAAAAGTGTACCGGAAGACGTAGCAGGATGGGTGGGATATGATGCTACAGGACCCACTTTTTAGAAATTTCAAGAAATTTTGATAACAGAAATTTAGAATGCGTTGAAGAAACGATCAACCGAAATTGATCGAACTTGGCTACATGTGCCCTCGGGGACTCCTGGTCCACCAGCAGTGACACTCACCAAGTGGTATAAATGTAAACGTCTTCAAATTGAATAGCATCATTTAAGAACAGATAAATTGGCAACGTGGACCAGACATGCACGTTTCGGGTACTTAACCCTCATCAGTGATCCTATACCTAAACAATGTAATATGCCAAAAACGTATGAAAGTTACTATGTCGAAAAAGTGTACCGGAAGACGTAGCAGGATGGGTGGGATATGATGCTACAGGACCCACTTTTTAGAAATTTCAAGAAATTTTGATAACAGAAATTTAGAATGCGTTGAAGAAACGATCAACCGAAATTGATCGAACTTGGCTACATGTGCCCTCGGGGACTCCTGGTCCACCAGCAGTGACACTCACCAAGTGGTATAAATGTAAACGTCTTCAAATTGAATAGCATCATTTAAGAACAGATAAATTGGCAACGTGGACCAGACATGCACGTTTCGGGTACTTAACCCTCATCAGTGATCCTATACCTAAACAATGTAATATGCCAAAAACGTATGAAAGTTACTATGTCGAAAAAGTGTACCGGAAGACGTAGCAGGATGGGTGGGATATGATGCTACAGGACCCACTTTTTAGAAATTTCAAGAAATTTTGATAACAGAAATTTAGAATGCGTTGAAGAAACGATCAACCGAAATTGATCGAACTTGGCTACATGTGCCCTCGGGGACTCCTGGTCCACCAGCAGTGACACTCACCAAGTGGTATAAATGTAAACGTCTTCAAATTGAATAGCATCATTTAAGAACAGATAAATTGGCAACGTGGACCAGACATGCACGTTTCGGGTACTTAACCCTCATCAGTGATCCTATACCTAAACAATGTAATATGCCAAAAACGTATGAAAGTTACTATGTCGAAAAAGTGTACCGGAAGACGTAGCAGGATGGGTGGGATATGATGCTACAGGACCCACTTTTTAGAAATTTCAAGAAATTTTGATAACAGAAATTTAGAATGCGTTGAAAGAAGGGAAGAAACGATCAACCGAAATTGATCGAACTTGGCTACATGTGCCCTCGGGGACTCCTGGTCAACCAGCAGTGACACTCACCAAGTGGTATAAATGTAAACGTCTTCAAATTGAATAGCATCATTTAAGAACAGATAAATTGGCAACGTGGACCAGACATGCACGTTTCGGGTACTTAACCCTCATCAGTGATCCTATACCTAAACAATGTAATATGCCAAAAACGTATGAAAGTTACTATGTCGAAAAAGTGTACCGGAAAGACGTAGCAGGATGGGTGGGATATGATGCTACAGGACCCACTTTTTAGAAATTCAAGAAATTTTGATAACAGAAATTTAGAATGCGTTGAAGAAACGATCAACCGAAATTGATCGAACTTGGCTACATGTGCCCTCGGGGACTCCTGGTCCACCAGCAGTGACACTCACCAAGTGGTATAAATGTAAACGTCTTCAATTGAATAGCATCATTTAAGAACAGATAAATTGGCAACGTGGACCAGACATGCACGTTTCGGGTACTTAACCCTCATCAGTGATCCTATACCTAAACAATGTAATATGCCAAAAACGTATGAAGTTACTATGTCGAAAAAGTGTACCGAGACGTAGCAG